>JACTOM010000069.1:1503163-1620283 GCA_015832385.1 Elymnias hypermnestra | reverse complement strand
TTTTTTTTTTTTTTTTTTTTTTAAGAAATACGACCATTGTATGTTTCTTACACTTTGATATACAGATATGTATAAAAATAAGTGTGATATAACCATTTATCGACATTATCTAGATTTCTGGCCACATATGGATCTAAAAACGTTTTGTTTGACCTTGGTACTTAATCATAAAAAAAATCTTTAAATAAAAAAAGAAAGCGCCATATGAAACGCACTGTGTGGACGAGAACTTAAAGAGCACGTTATGCTAATGCACTGTGACGTCGGCCAGCGAAAGCAATTTGTAATTGTAAAGTCAAGTGTGACGTATGATACCTAATATTGTTGCATAAATAACGGTGTATAGTTTTCCTTGGCCTACCTAGTGGTTAGACACGTGGTTTCTCGCACAGAATCACAGCTTAATATCCTAAGCAGGGATCAGTGTCTCTTTTTTATTGAATACTAGCAATACCCTGCGATTATGCCCGCAATATATGTATATCTAACTAATACATTTTTAAATCCGTGACATCGTCGTACGTAGAATGTCCGACATTAGTCAATTTAAAAATACTCTACAGGTATTGAATGATTTTTTTTGAATCGGTTCAGTAATTTTTAGCTTGAATATTATACTTTGTTAAATAAAACCTAATATTCAAAATTCAACACTTTCTTCCATAATATTTAAGAAAAGATTTATTTGTTATACTTTATTGTCTAAGAACTTCCCTAGTAAACATTTGACACTCGACTCGGGAGACATTATTTTCTTTAGGTTCAGAATTTTAAATTCGTTATATTTTTGAATGGAATGTCCGATTTAAAAAATTAATAAATTATTTTATATGCTTATAATGCTGTCAAACAACAAAAAAAATGCCAGTATCCAGTAAAACATATTTAATAACATTTCATCTAGAAGTTAATGTTATATTAAATCCATTAATCCGATTACGACTTTAAAATTAAGTAATTGTTATTTTTTCATATATATATTGTTTTACACATAATGTTATCAAAATCTCGACTAATATGATCGTTAAAACAAATGGCCATGTGAAGTATATTCTTATAGATAAAACGCCATAACTATGAGAGACTAAAATTTACTTGAAACTATTGAATATTTATGTTTAATATATATTATTTTGTGGTTTCAAGAGTCAACGCTGCTTTGACGTTATCTAAACAAACTTTTAGGGAAATAATCTACATAATAATCCGAATAAATTTTAACCAAAAAAAAGACTAATCAATCAAAGGTTCTAACATTAAAGTTATTTATATTGTTAAATATCATGTCTATGTCCAGAGTGTAATTATACAATATTTACTGACTAGGTACGACTCGATACTAGGTCTATAAACAAACAGTAAAAAACCTCCATTTCCTGAATTTGGTGAAATCATTACACTAACAAACTGCCTCAATGGTCTATTGGTTAGCATGTTCGACTACAGACATGAGGTCCAGGGTTCGAGGCCCGGGTCGGGCCAATTCAAAAATCAATATTGAGTTTTCTATTAAGATTTTACAATATTTGCCCGAAGTTGTGAACTCCACTGCGGGTTTGCAGGCATAGTACAAAATTGTACTCACTCTCTATTCCTTCTCTCTCATAGTCCGACGTGACGGCAATCCGACACTCGCGGAGAGAGATCAGGCGCAGGGCTGACGGCTTAACGTGCTCTCCGAGGCAAGGGGGTGGATCACGTCGCCAAATTTTTTTCTCAACTTCAGGCAAATATTGAGAAAATCCCAATAGAAAACTCAATATCGATTTCGAATTGACCCGACCCGGGACTGGAACCCAGGACCTCATGTCTGTAGTCGAACATGCTAACCACTAGACCATTGAGGCAGTTAATACAAATAATTTATTGAATTCTCAAATGACGAATTGTAAATAAGAATGCCACGTGTTTTTTATCAATATTAGAAATTGTAAATAAAATTTTGTTTTTGAAATATTAATTTAGAAACGAGAATTTATGAAATTTAAATGTTATTTGTAAAATATGAATACTTACTACCTAACCTTCAAATGAATTAGCATAAACAACGCTGTACATCTTCGTGACGCTAATCACGCGTTTCATCCGTAAAAATAATGCGCCTAAAGAAGTTTCACTTCAAAAGTAAAAAAATCAATATAATGTGACCATCAGAGTATATCATAAGGATCGTGTCGTATTCCTGTCACACCGGACTGTGAAAGTGAAGTAATAGAGAGTGCACTTGTATACTATGCCTGCAATTCGCCGAGGAGCAGCGTGTTGGGTCCATGCTCTAATAATCCTCCTATGAAGGAGGAGGTCTGTGCCCAGCAGTGGGACGACTATGGGCTGTTACCGACCTTACCTATTCCTCTATTGCAATTAGAATTTCTCTCAATAGATTTAGCTATTACAATTCGATTTTTCAAACAATATCAAGGCTTTAACAAAACTAATTTCGAGGTAATCCCCTATAATAACCTAACCACCACTAACTCATCACAGTTTTCCTCAAAGTATCAAGTATATAAACCAGTAAAACTTAAAATAACGTTTCGTTTTTGCAACCTTAAAATAATTGTCTCAAGTTAAAATCACTGTTATTTATGTGTCATGTTACACATAAGAACCTGTATTTTGATTGCGTGCGTTCGTAAAATTACCAAATCGTTTGATGTCACAGACAATTTGCGAAAAACTAATTTATCCGGGATTTTACCCGATTGACGTATGTTCTGATGAAATCTCTTTTCGTGTTCAGTGTTACCATAATTGAATTTGCATATCTATCAAAGTAGGTTCTCTTCGCATATGCAAATTTTTGTCAATTAATTGTAATAAATATTCGTTATGTGTCATCCATTTTTTTTATTTTGATGCGTGTAATATTTTTTCATATACATATCTCAGTAATCCAAAAATAGTATACGAAATAAGAATATACGATTTCGCAAATGATATTCATCCAATAAATACAATTTTAAATTAAAAGCAATCTAAATTTTTAAATGATATACTAGAATTTGCTGTATAATATAATATAAAAAAGTAAGTTCGTTATTGCTTGAAGTATCTAATTTTTTAATTTGAGCAAGAAAAATTTATATATACAAGTTTTCGTAGAAATCCTAAGAAAACCATCCCAGTGTTTTTTTATCCAAATTAACACTTTTTATAATCCAATAATAAAACTCCTTTAAGATATAAACAGAGTTACACTAGATGCATGCGTATGAAAACATACAGTATATATTCTAATCGAAGAATATCGATCTTAGGAAAAAAATATAAGGACCAAAATTGTAGGAAAGTTAATTCCGGACAATTTTGGTTATTACCACTTTCCGGGTAAGATGGAAAAAGCGAGTTATTAAATAAACAAGGAATTACCCCGAATAATCCCGAAAACCGGAAGTTAAGTGTCGTTGATTCCCCCTCGACGATTCCCGAAGAAAAATTGCTGTAACCATTTTAATGTCATGTAAACTCCTTATTCGCGTGGGCTATAAGCCATGACGGTCCAGTGATGAGTTCAGAGAAGTCGCAAGCTTTCATCCAGCGTGGTGCCACGAAGTTTCTCAATTTTAAAAGAAAATTACCTGCTTGATTCTTCTTTCCATTTCATCATTGGTTTCGACAGCTTTATGGTGAAGGAAAACATCAGTGAGGAAATCTACACATCTAGGGAACAATTGTATGGTATGTAAAGCCTGCCAACCCGCAGTGAAGCATCGTAATCCCTGCACAGGGACACAGGAACCTTCACTCTCACCTGAGACTAAAGGTTCCTATGCCCGGAACTGAAGCGTTAATAGGCTGCTACTTACCTCACCTCCTTCATCTCTTTACGTGACTCCTATCTCCCTGAGAAAATCTAGTCAAACAGGTCCAACCAAGAAGTAAAGTTATAGGTTTTTTACTTTTGTTGTCACATATAATTATCAGCTTAATAATTGACTTAAACTTAACTTTATTGTTCTCGGAATATTAATATAGTATAAATTGATATGCTACAATTTCAAAAATCTAGCTTGAATTTAAATATTTAAGGAAAAATATAATTAGAGACAATTATTTTTATGTAACAGATAATGGCGATTAAACATCCGAAGCATTATTTTATATAAAAATCATTACATTTTAATTACCATTAGTAATTATGACACTATATACAGTGTGATTTGTAACTTATGTATGTACGAGAATATAATTTTTTAAAGCCATGATAGCCTGTAGGTGAAGGATACCATTTTGAGGAAAGCTGCATGAGTCGGGAGTAATTCTGAGGTATGTGTACGCAGCCACTCCACAATGGACCAGCAGAGTGGGTCTATGCTTCAAAAAGCCTTTCTCCTATGATCAAAGAGGCTTATGACCAGCAGTGGGACGTTAAAAGGCCATTACATACTTTTTAATTTAATAATTACACATGTAGGAAGAGTATTCGTTTATAAATACTTTAGCTTTGACCGGTGCACCGCGGTACTGTTTAGATATTCCTCCAACTAAATGTAAATACACACTAAAAAAGAGGGTGACACCGTAGAAAAGAGCTAGTGAATAATAGGAAGTTATGCTAAAGGAAAAATGTACAGGGATTAACAAAATTACATGTGTGATATTTGCCTTCGTTCTTAGAAACGTTGACCCGTTTTTCTGTAATAATAAATCTTATTAACTTCCTCAGTTTTTACGTTTTACATTTTCCTCATTAAAGTTGTGTAATCTAACACTTAATATTGTACATCATCATTAAAAAAATCATAATATATAATTAATTATGAAATTAGTCATTGATGTATTCTGACTTCCTGTTATTCATAGAGTATTTCCCGTGATCATCTTTACTGATTCACGGTAAAGTTCAAAATACGTAGGGAATATACCTTATTTGTACAATATACAAACTGTCTCTTGCAGTGTTACTCCCGTAGTTCCCGATCCCGTGGAACTAGCATGAAATCCTTTAATAATCAGATCCAATTGTTAGTCTAAACCATTCTTGTATCACTTATCCAGATATATTGCTTAAATCGATTAAGACGTCTTATAATAGATGAGATACGTAGCAGCCTATTAATGCGTGTTGGCAGGTGTGAACACAAGTGCACTCTCTATTTCCTCACTCTCAGAGTCCGATGTAACGGCAATCCGACAGGACTAAAGAGAAATCAGGCGCAAGACCGATGGCTTCACGTGTTCTCCGAGGCACGGGCGTGGAGCACACCGCCAACTATACAACTTTGGCCAAATATTTAGAAAACTCTAACAGACTTCTCAGTATGAAATATATGTATTCGCCAGACCCGGAACACGAACCTAGGACCTCAGGTATTTAGCCGAACAAGCTGACTACTAGACCTTAAGCTATAATTAAGAGAATGTTCAATGAAATTTAGATAACTTTTCTAAGTATAGCTATTTAAAATTAAAGGCAAAGTTTTCTTTTCATTGCCGACCCTTTCGCGCTTGACTAAAATAAAATGAAAAAAAATATATATACTTGGCGTCACATCTTTGCTATTATGACAAATAAGAACTTTGACAAATAAGAAAATATAATTACCTTAATCCGCCCAAACAGAAAACGAACCCAAGACATCTACAAGACAAGCCTTCAAAAGTACGATAAATATATCCAAAAAAGATTACACAAAAATCCATACCTTCAATAAAATATTGAAACTAGCAACCTTTAATATAAAAACATTTATATTTTAATACTTTTCGCAATGTTTTTAAAGTATACATAAATTTTTTGAGGATTACAAGTCATTTAAAAAGGTTCGAGGCTACCGTTTTTTATTATTTTTGGAAAACGAGTCGGCCAATTTTAGTACAAGACCATCACAAGTACGTCCTTATTCAACTGAATGAAACACTGAAGTATTCTATATTATACGAAATAACATAGTATAGCATAATGAAGCTAAACATTTTTTAAGATATATTAAAAAACAATTGCTTCAAGTGTTTGGAAATGACAATAAAACTGAAATAAAATTAGAGCTCATGGTAGCTGAAGATGTCATTTAATATCTTAATTATCTGCGAAATTTATATTCTACTGCATTGTATTGTTTGACGGCCTCGCTGGTGTAGTGGTTTTGAGGTCCCAGGTTCGACTTCCGGCAGGACAAATATAGGAAACACGATGTTCTAATTTGCTCCGGTATGACACTGCATAGAAAAACTATGAGAAATTACCTCTTACCAAGTTAGCGCGTTTCTATCTTAAAGTGTGTCATCTATAAAAAAAACCAGAAGCAAGATCAAATTTAACAACAGTATAATTTAATTCAGTGAACTTAGCCTCATAATTGCGAAGGCCTTAAGGCACAGAATCCAAATCGTTGGTGACAAGGTCAAGTGACATAACATCGCAACTACAGATAATATTGCTCAATCAAAAAATACTTATTGAAGTAGGTTTTGAAAGAACTTTTCAAACATTTAATCTATTAAAGGTGAAGTAAATAAGCAGCAGCCTATTAGCGTCCCACGGCTGGGTACAACACCTTCTCACTAATAGGAGATTGGGTTTTTAGAGCATAAAACCTACCCAGCTGTTACTCTGCAGGTTGGAATGCACAGTACACAAGTGTATATGCTAACACAAGTAAACCGAAACGACCTGTGAAAGATCAAGTGCAGAATTGACATCTTAACGTGCTCTCCAAGACACGAGGGTGGAGCCACACCACCAACTTCGCAACTTTGGGCAAATACACAGAATTTCTTAACAGAAAACTCAATATCTATTTCTGAATTCGTCCGACCCGACACATAAACCCAGAACCTCATGTCTGTAGTCGAAGAAGAGGACCACTAAACTAATAAGGCCGCTGGTTTAATCTAATAATTTAGTCGAATATTATATGGATCAACAAAAAAAATGACTTTAAAATATTAAAATGAATGAAGCTTTGAAAGGGAAAGGAATGAAATTGAATGTAAACAAAACGAAAGTTATGCTTTTTGAAAGAAGTAAATCTATGATGAATGGCAATATGTTGATAGATGGGGAACAAGTGAAAGAGGTAAAAGAATTTGTATACTTGGGATCTAAATTTACAAAAGATGGAACATGTGAAAGTGATATTGAAAGGAGAGAGCAGGGAATATGGTAAATGGTGCTCTGCACGCCATTATGAATAGCTAGATGGTGTATCAAAGGGCCAAACTGGCGGTGCATGCAAGAGTGTTGTTGCCAACACTTATGTATGGTAGGAAATAGGAAGGGGGAGACCAAGGCGAACGTTGCTGGACCAAATCCAGGACATGTCAAAGTCAAAGTCAAAGTCAAAATATCTTTATTCAAGTAGGCCTATTACAGCACTTTTGAATCGTCAAATATCGTTTTTTTTTTCTATTTATTATTTAAATGAATGACTGATGATAACATAAAAGAACGACTTACAATCTAAAGTTACGAGGGTTCCTTCGCGCCCTGATCTGAGAAGAGCCCACAACAAACTCAGTCGGGTGTACGTTTTTTTTTTTTTTGTTATCATCATTACAATATTTAATTTAAAAATATTCTATATCTATATATATATAGAGCAATTCATTCACTCCCACGCTTTTTTGTCTTCTAAGTATTCTTTCAAATTATAGAATGATTTCTCAATTAGTTTTCTTTTAATAAAAGATTTAAATTTATTAAGAGACATTTTTGTAACTTCTTCTGGGAGTTTGTTATAGAACCGTATACAGTTACCCTTGAATGACTTGTCAATTTTATGTAGCCTACTAGAATTTACAGCAATTTTATTTCCATTTCTTAAGTTATATGAGGTGCATTCACTTTTCTTCCTAAAAGAGTCAATATTTTTATGGACGTACAACAAGTTTTCTAATATATATACGCCGTGAACTGTCATTATTTTTACTGCTCTGAATTTGTTTCTTAGCGACTCTCTTGGACCCATATTGTAGATCGCACGAACGGCCCTTTTCTGCAGCACAAATATTGCATCTATATCAGCAGCATTACCCCAAAGTAAAATGCCATATGACATAATGCTGTGAAAATAACTGAAATAGACCAGCCTGGCAGTTTCAACGTCCGTAAGACGGCGAATTCTTTTAACCGCGTAAGCCGCAGAGCTGAGCCTGTTCGATAGACCTCTTATATGGGGCCCCCACTGTAGTTTACAATCTAAAGTAATGCCTAGAAAAACGGTACTATCTACCAGATCAAGTTCCTCATTATTAAGTTTAACAATGGTTCTCACTTGCTTTACGTTTGGTAATGTGAATTTAATACATTTTGTTTTTTTCCCGTTCAGTAATAAGTTGTTTGCTTCAAACCATTGTACTACTTTATTGAGCGAATTGTTTACCTCGTCAAAATCTGTTTGTTGTCGATTAACTTTGAATATTAGAGAAGTGTCATCAGCAAACAAAACTATCTCATGACCGTCCTTGACAAAATAAGGAAGGTCATTAATGTAAATGAGGAACAGAAATGGTCCTAATATGGAACCCTGTGGAACACCTAGTTTCGTTACAGACCCTTCTGAAAGTTTTCCATTAACACAGACCTTTTGTGTTCTATTAGTTAAATAGGAACTCATCAGGTCTAATGCAGCGTCTGTGATGCCATAGTGACGTAATTTCCCGATCAGAGTTTCATACTGGACACAATCAAAGGCCTTAGACAAATCACAGAAAACACCAAGCGCGTCTCGTGATTCCTCCCAGGCCTCGTAAATATTATGTAATAACTGTACACCAGCATCGGTTGTTGAACGAGCTCGCGTAAATCCAAATTGCTTACTGTGTAATAGATTATATTTTTGAAAATGTTGTAGCAATTGGTTCAATATCATTTTTTCGAATACTTTACTGAAAGTCGGAAGAACCGATATTGGTCTAAAGTTAGAGGGGTCTGAAGTACTGCCCGACTTAAACATTGGTATAATTTTACTGTACTTCATTAAGTCAGGAAATATACCCCAATCTACACAGTTATTAAAAATTTCAGCCATGTCGTCTGCAAGGATGTCAATTAATGATCTTGCTAGGTTAACAGATAGACCCCATAAATCATTTGTTTTCTTATTATTGATTAAATTAAATGACTTAATAACGTCCGAGCTATTGACATGGTGGAATTTGAAAATATTATAACATTGAGGCACACTACAAGCCAGCCAAGAGAGAGCAGTGGATGGTGATGAGTTCAGAGATTTAGTCGTCGAGATAGGAGCGCTAGTGAAGAATTCTTCAAATTCATTAGCAACTTCTGAATCCAATGTAATGTTCTTATTGTCTATCTTAAGATTGAATTCATTAAAGCGCGAGGATGCTTTTCCTGTTTCTTCATTGATGATCCTCCATGTTGTTTTAATTATATTACTGCTATTTTTAATTCTAGATTTAATGTATTGCGATTTTGCTAAAACACATTTCTTTTTAAATTCTTTAGAAAATGATCTTACATAATCTCTGAATTCATCACTAGTGTTATATTGACGCTTGTCATACAGCTCATATAACTTTTGTCTACTTTTGTGTAGATCAACTGTTGCCCATTCACTGAATGCCAATGTGTCAGTACACATGGCCGATTTACTCTTAAATATAGAATTAAAAATTTTATTAAATTTGTTAAAAAAACGGTTGTATACTTCATTGGGATTCAGAGAATTCAATAAAGAAGAAGAATTCCAGTTTAGTATTAGGTTTGATCTCATTCGCTCTATACGCTCAGTAGTGATTGGGACATAAGTGATTTTACGTTTTTTCACTGTTTTATTTACGGTTGGAAAGCGAATGAGTTGGCCACAGTGATCAGAATCTAAATTAGAAATTATCTTTTTGACAGTTGGTTTTATATCTGTAAATATATTGTCTATGCAAGTAGCACTAGTTGAAGATATTCTTGTAGGCTCCATAAACATATTTGTTAAATTGTATGTACTGAATAAATTTAATAATTTCATGCTTGAAGAGCTACATTCCAATATATTTATGTTAAAGTCACCACAGACTATTAGATTTTTATGTGTGTTTGATATTGTAAACAGTACTTGGTCCATTAAATTTTCAAATTTTTCAAAGCTTGACAAGGGTGGTCTATAGACAGTTACTATAATAAATTGCTCTAATTCAATAGAGGCTAGCTCTATTGTCCGTTCAACAGATAGGCTCACTATATCTCTCCTTTCTTTATACTTTAAAGATTTGTTAATTAGGATTAAGGAGCCCCCATGAATAGATGACTCTCTGTTGAATGAACTACCAACCTGGTAATTACCAAAATTAAATACATATTCATTACTTTTCAACCAATGCTCTGTAATACACAAAATATTAATATTTAAGTTATTCAAGAATAATTCAATCTCTAAGTCTTTGCCTTTAATACATTGGATATTTTGGTGTACCAGGCTGATATAGTTATTATTTGAAATTTTTACATTTGTATGCTTTGAGTCCAGCATATGGCAATTCTTATTATAATTATTATTGTTTTTGCAAGAGAAGTTCCCTGTTGTCTTATTATCTAGTTTAAAATAAAATTACTTGGATTATTATCCAAGGAGATGTCAGTTGTAAAATCATGCTCAATAAAAGCATGTCTACTAGCCAGGTTATTGGCTAAGGTTATAAATAAATATGATAACGAAATAGTTATCTGTCTTTTATAATTATTTGATAGGCTAAACCTATCTTTGTAAAAATTATAATAAGCATTAGCACACTTGCTAAAGTCAATAATATGAAATTTATTATTAAATGTACATAAATTGTACATAGTCATATTTAACTTATACCTAAGTGAATTTTCATTAGTAGGCAAATTCTGACAGTATGGTAATGTGTACACAATAATATTTTTTACATTTAATTTATTTAATCTTTCAAAACAATTTATCAAGTCCTGTTTATTTAAGTTGCCTCTGTTTCCCAAGAGGATAATGATATTTGTGTCACAGTCATAGGATTCTTTATTTTTATTAATTGTTTCTACTGTTGACACTAAGTTTGAATTGTGGACACAATAATTGAAGGTGGTGTGCCCATCTAAATGTGAGTTTAGTAATATGCCCATATTACTACCAATTTCATCGGTGTACATGAATGTTTTAGTTGTCCTTTTGTGACAACTCAAGGTCCGGCTTAAGGAACTATTATTTCTATTTTTGGAGACACTGACACCCAAGTAGCTTGGTTTTGTTTCTTGAGGATATACCACAGACCCCCTATGACTACCCACATTGACACTGTTGCATTGGAAAGTATTGTTTGCAGTTGAATCTAGTATATCAACAGGTGTCTGTGTATATGTTGAAATCAAGTGAGACACAGATTTGTCATATTTTTGTTTTAATATATTTAAAGATGTTTGTAACCGTGCTATTTGGGTTTCCAGTATCTGTGTGTCTGTTTCATAAGTCATTCTATTATTCGTGACTTGTCTTGAATATTCTTTTACTTTTTTTATTAAATCAGAATTATTTTTTGATAATTTCTTTACATTTTTATAACTTTTTTTATGTAATTTTAACAATTTCTTAGTTTTATTGATATGCTTATTAAGTTTAATGTATTTTTTGAGCTTTTTACTGCTACATGGATAAATACTGGTGACTATTGTTCTACCCTTCGTTGCAGTAACAAGCTCTGAGTTTGTTTCGACTAATTCTTCAAAGAGAGTTTGAGTCTGTAGTGCTGATATGTTGTGGGAGACAGCTTCTAGCTCGGTGATGTGTAGATGGGCATCACGTAGGTCTTGTTGGAGCGTTGTATTTTGCCTCAAAGTTTCTTCATATTCTGCACAGCATTTGTCAAAACTCTCTACTGTTGTTTGTAGTTTATTCCTTTCCGTTAAAATGTCACTATATTTAATGTGCAACAATGATAACTCTGATTTCAAGTTATCATTCTTGCTTAACAAATCAATGTTAAACAAGGGCCAGGTCAAGAATACTGTAAACCGCCGAACTTGTATGAAAGGTTTAATGAGAATGTAAGAAGCGAAGGAGATATGCAAGGATCGTGGCAAGTGGAACGATGTGTTTTCTGCCTATCTCTGTGGTAATGAGGCGTGATGCTATGTATGTATATATGAAAAATTGATATTTTAGATCAGCGGTAGCCAACCAGAGTCACTGTAACCACTTTTTTGCAACCCGCTGCTTTTCACAAATAACAGTAACAAATAATATAGTTTAAGACGCAAAATGTAGTTTTATCTAAAAAAATTGATCCTCACCTCACCAATATCCTACTAACATTTGTGACCCGTTTGTAATGGTAGGTTGCGGACCCATGGTTTAGATCATAGTTAGGCTGACAAATAATGTACGGCATGAAAAACTTGTCTTTCGTACCCATAACACTACGTTTAATTACTATATCTATAACAAAAAAAAAAAAAAACAATTAAAGAGCATGCGTACAAATTACACATGTCAGAAGTGAAACTTCTTCAGCAAACTAATTTTTAAGTCTTGTTTATATTTATACTATAACTTTAGATTTTGGAGACTTAGAGTCAGGGAAAAAGGAGGATATGTTGGGAATTTTATGAATTTAATTGTCGTTAAAATATTAAGTGTCGAGAATTAATACAAATTATAAATTTATTTTTTTATATTAATGTATATTTTTTATCTATTTAAACAACGACCCCAAATAAATCTACATTATGAAGCAAGTGTACTGTAGCCCAGGGATCGTCGCTTGTTGGCTACCCCTGATCTATTAAGCCAGTGGTCGGCAACCTGCGGCCTGCAGACTGATAGTTGGCTACCCCTGATCTATTAAACATCGACCCCGAATAAAGCACTTTGTGAAGTAAATGTACTGCAGCACAGGGGTCGTCAACCTGCAGCCCGCGGCTAGTTGGCTACCCCTGATCTAATAAACACCGACACAGAATAAATCCACTCCGTTGTAAGTATACATTAACCCAGGGGTCGCCAACTCCTTGTTGGCCACTCCTGATCTACTATAATTAAAAGACGGGAGTGGATGCTACAAAGCATGGCGCAAAGAGGAGAGACCGATAATATAAAATAGTATGTATATTTCTGTCAGATTCTTTGCCGGCTTCATCCTACACATATTTGTATTTGTTACCTGTTGTTTTTTCCGTTGCATCCGATTTCAAACCAGAACGATTCTAAAGAAGTTTCACTTAAATAAACTTTATATGAAAAAATAATGTGTTTTATTTGTTTTCGTGCATAGTTAAACTCCATTTTGTGCAAATTCATGCTAATTACTGAAAGTTGTTGTTGTGATTCCATGTTTATTTAAAGAAAAAATTTACTGAAATACCATTTTGACTTACAGTTTTCAGCTACGTTCGCCACTTTCGTTACACGATTGGAAAGTATTTAAATTGACCACTATAATTTATTTATCATAATCGTCGATACAAATACAATAAAGTGGATATAGCAAGATCTTAATTAAATAATGAATGTAGTGTGGTGAAATATTTGATTAAGTGCCTTCATATAATGTATAACAAGTTAAAATATGTTTCCGTCATGATATTAGTTTTTGTATTGACCAAGTTAAGCGGCGCGGAGAGTAGTAGTTTTAATATTATGTGTAAGGTAAAGCGTTAAGAAAGTATTAATGTATGAGTTTAATGTGTAATAGAAATGTGTGTATAAATCAGGATTAATGTAATTGTACTTATGAATAAAAGAATATGTGTTTATTAATCTCTACGATATGTCAGATACTTTAGCATACGTTATATGTCATTTTTTCTCGTCACACAAAATTTCATAGTTATATTGCTGTCTAAGAAGAATCAGTGATATTCTTTCAATTATCACCATTATAATGTTATTTTTATTAGGCGATTTAAGTTAGAGATATTCTATTCACGCAAGCTTTTATTCATCTAAGTAATCTTTCATACATATATACATAGAGTACTCTTGACCTGGTCCTTATTTAAAATGTCCTGGGAATGGGTCAGGAACGTTCGCCTTGGTCTTCCCCTTCCAACTTTCCCATTCACTCTTCACTCATATATCGTTTTGTCAGTCTCCTTTTATTCATTCTGTATACATGCCCAAACCATCTAAGCATACCTTTCTCAATTTTAGTCAATACATCTTCTTTTATACCACTATTCTTTCAATTTATCTACATTTAAATATATATAACACACAAATTGTTTAAGCATTTATCCGTTATGTATGTACATACATATTCAGTAACCTATTGAGATTTGGGTAAATTAATTCTTTTTAGGATTAAATTGTCAATCTAAACCATTCTCGAATCCACTTGAAAACGCACAAATAAAGTGAACAAAATCAGTTTCTCGGCTTGGGAGAAATTTAGTGATACATATACACACGCATATAAGATTTTTAGACTAGCTAAAACTGCGACTTTGTCTGCGTAGAATGTTTTTTTTTTGTTAGCATTTTCATTAAATTTACATACCATAAGATATATAGTTTGTAAATGTGAAGTTTGTTTTTTTGTAATGTGAAAATTTTTATTTTTTAAATTAACACAACCGGAACCTCCTTGTGGGTGGAATTTCATTAAATCCGCTGCTTAGCTGACCTCAACTTGGCAAAAGGAATATTTCTACCAAATTTCAAGTCTGTACGCCTTATGGTGCCAGAGATATCGTGATGATATATATTTCTAGATTCAGACCACAAACTTGACCCTGTGATTTGTTAATGGTAATGGGCAAACAAGACGGATCGGAAATTGAAGTCATTTATACTCAAACAGTATTTCGGTTGGGATTATCGGGACCCTCAGAATGAAAACTTCCTCATCCTCGAATTTTGCTTTAAGTATCGTGGCGCAAATCACGTTGTTTATCAGTTTTGGTTGGTTTATATTTACAAGCATGCGAAATGCGAAACTACATGTCAGTCTTTAATTGTGTGATGGTAAAAAGTATCCTATGTCCTTCCCCTGGTACTAAGCTACCTCCCAACCAATTCTCAGCTAAATCGATTCAACCGTTCTGTAGTTATAAATAGCGGTTTTAACACAACTTTCTTATATATATATAATAGAATATATGGCGAATGGAGTTGCAGTCAACGGTTAGCTTAATAAAAAGGATTAAGAAAATCCTTGTACATAAGGTTACATTAGTGATGTTTTGACATAACTAGGTTATATTAAAAAAATATGTTTTTGAAAGTTCTACATATGAGAGCTCATTTAGCGTAATATAAACTTACACTAACACTTCGATACGGACATTGACCGGCTCAATGTCACAGCTCAATCAAATAGAGAATTGCTTCAATAGTGGTTATTCTAGTTATTGGTACAGGTATCAAAGGTCAAGTAACACAGCTGTCAGAGGCAGTTGTACCCTAAACTTGATGGTATAATCAAAACCAATATTCCACTGCGACTTCTCCTTCCATAAACGAATAATATATTGAATGTCAAGGAACGCAGTTACGGTATTTTATAGATTAGTCCTTTTATTTGAGATTTATTATATATATTCAAATTTAGGCCTTTGCTGCACTGTTGAATCGTCGTTCGTTTTTTTCATATATTATTTCAATGTACGTTAAATCAATAAAACACATTAGTCACGCATAAAAATATGCACTTATACTCTACTAGCTGACTTCGTCTGCGTGGAATATTTTTTGAGTAGCATTTTGGTTAATTTAGACAAATTGTTTAAATACTTCAATGAGCTATGTGCTGTGTATTACTGCAAAGAGCTTATAGTCCTTTTTAGGCTCTAGATTATCGATGTGTAGTTTGTAAATGTCAAAATTTGTTTTTTTTTTAATTTACACCCCTACAACGACCCTTACGGGTGGAGTTTAGTAAAAGCCTTCTTAGCTGACCTCTACTCGGTAAAAGGATTATTCCTACCAAATTTCATGTATCTACGCCTTGTAGTTCCAGAGATATCGTGATGAGTCAATAGATACCTGGATAAGTCTGATATATATCTACAGACATGACATCCTGGGTTCGAGTCCCGGGTCGGGCCAATTCGGGCCAACTCAAAATCGAGTTGAGTTTTCCAATAAGAATTTCTCAATATTTGCCCGAAGTTGGGAAAAATTGGGCGGTGTAATCCACTCCCGTGCCTCGGAGAGCACGTTAAGCCGTCGGTCTTGCGCCTGATCTCTCTTCGATTGTGTTGGATTGCTGCCACGTTTGACTATGAGAGTGAAGGAATAGAGAGTTTGCCTGTGTGTACTATGCCTGCCAATCCGCAGTGAAGCGGGGGTCTGTGCTCTAATGACCCTCTCTCATATGAATGAGGAGGCCTGTGCCCAGTAGTGGGACGTTAATGGGCTGCTACTCATATACGTATTTTTCAATCGCTGACAATTATGTCAAACGCCATAAGGTTAATAAAAAAGTATACTGTCAAAAGCACTAAGGAGGTAACATTAGAAAAGTTATTATAGTAGTTAAGTTTTCTTGAAATTTCTGATGTTCAACGTATCTTTGTAATTTTTTCTTTCACATGAACCTTCTTCTGATTAGAATAAATAGAATAACAAAAGAATTATCGAAATTGATACAGCCGTGCACGCCTAATGCCGTGACAAATGGATTCATTTTTATATAAATATATTATTGCAACAATGTTTTTTAGTATAGTCTTTGCTAAACCGGAAGCCGCTGGAATTTTGTAGTCTTTGAGAATACAATCTTAATAATGTTCAAACTAATTTAAAAAACTAAGTGTTGTAATTCGACCAGTTCCAGAGGAGATCGATAACTAACACCGTTACATAAGTTTTTTTATATTAGGCTAGCGGACCCGGCAAATTTCGTACCGCTTCAGAATTAATAAATAAAAAAGCTAAAAGATAATTGCAGAATGATTCACCTTTAGTAAAAAATGTGGTCAAAGCTTAACCGGAACAAAAAGCAATTCGTAATCAAAATAATGCGACCTTTATGCCCAGATTCCCGCCAAATATTATAGTTGAGATCAGGAATTATTGGCTGTCAATGTCAAATGTCTAAACCAAATGAACATTCTTTAAAACTTAATTTGATTTCTGAACGATGAGACGAATATCAAACTTTTTAAAATTTAGGAAAAGCGAAATTGTTGTTTTTACTTATTACAAGATTTTTTTTCCCTATATACTCACCTTTATGACCTCTCCGGAACTTCCACAAGTAATTCAAAACCAAAATTAGCCAAACAAGTCCAGCCGATTTCGAGTTTCGGCGAGACTAACCAACAGCTATTCATTTTTATATATGTTCGTGTTACTATGTAGATGTCAAGGCCAATCGATTTATTGCATCTTAAATAAGAACTTGTATAATTGGGATTTAAATTTACAAAAGATGGAACAAGTGAAAGTGATATTGAAAGGAGAGTGAATGCAGGAAATATGGTAAATGGTGCTCTGCACGCCTCTATGAATAGCCAGATGGTGTCTCAAAGGGCCAGACTGGCTGTGCATGCTGGAGTGTTGGTGCCAACACTTATGTATGGTAGTGAAAGTTGGGTATGGCAGAAGATTCATAAAAGTAAAATAAATGCGGTAGAGATGAGAGCGTTGAGAATTATGAGTGGATTAAAACTGAGTGACAGAGTAAGAAATAGTGTGATACAAGGACGTTGTGGTGTAAAAGAAGATGTAGTGACTAAAATTGAGAAAGGTATGTTTAGATAGTTTGGGCGTGTAGAGAGAATGAATGAAAAAAATGAGAATGAAAGGAGACTGACAAAAAGGATTTATGAGTCAAGAGTGAATACGTAAGTTGGAAGGGGAAGACCAAGGCGAACGTTCCTGGATTAAACCCAGGACATTTTAAATAAGGGCCAAGTCAAGAGTACTTTACCCGACGAACCTGTATGAAAGGTTTAATGAAAATGAAAGAAGTGAAGGAGATATGCAAGGATCGTGGCAAGTGGAAGGATGTTGTCTCTGCCTACTCCTATGGGTATGAGGCGTGATGCTATGTAGTTTAAATGCATGTATATACAGAGAAACCTGTCCAGGCCTAGTTTTAATTACCCTATGAAATACACAGAAATTATTCATTCTATAGAACAATGATATTACTCACTGTATCGTAAGATAATATTAGTTCCAGCGAGTCACGAGTAAAGGGACAAACTGCCTACTAGACAAACATATTACCTTGACCTTTGATGTATGGCGAATATTTATATTTTCGCATAACATTGCGCCGGTCAATGTCCTAAATAGAATTTAATGACTTAGATATATCATAATTTAATGATCCAAATTAATTGGAATCAAGATTTTTTTGTAATTCATGATTTTTTTATAATTATTTGCAAGTAGAACAATTTTAAAACCGGCCTAGGAAATGGTAATGAACAAAATTAAGTTGCTATTAATAATTTAACAGATCCTCATAGTAGCATTTAGAGCTTTAAACTGAATTTATTTAAAATAAAAATTGTATAACTTATTAATACAATATTAAAACAGCCTGAGTATAAGAGGAGAAGGATAAAATAGCGAATTTATTTGAATAAGTTTATATTTAAGCCCAATATAGCGGGATAGATCGACAATGAGCTAACATCATGACGAAAGAGTTAGGATTATTCAAATCATTCAATTGACGTCGGTCTGTCAAGAATATGATAAAAACGTAAAAATTCATTCTGTATCATCTCATTCTGTGGGTGAGAAATTCATCACATGTGATTCCTCATTGGTATAATCCCTTCGCGTATAAGATTTATGGGATCTCATGAAGTAGATCAAATATTTTAAAAGGAAATATTAATCTCGTCGCAATTTTTGTATGTAAAAAGTTACATAAGTGTAGTGTATCAAAAAAAGGAACCTGTAAAATATTAAGTAAACGTATAGTTTAATACAATTGAAATAGCTGATGAGAATTATAAGTCTTTTCCTTTTCCTCGTCTGCGATGACGAAAAAAATTGAGCCGGTGTCAAAGATTTTCACTTTAATATAAAAGAACTAACTAACTGCCTCATTGGTCTAGTGGTTAGCATGTTCGAGTACAGACATGAGGTCCTGGGTTCGAGTCCCGGGTCGGGCCAATTCAAAAATCAATATTGAGTTTTCTATTAAGATTTTCTCAATATTTGCCCGAAGTTGGGAAATTGGCGGTGTGATCCACCCCCGTGCTTAGGAGAGCACGTTAAGCCGTCGGTCCTGTGCCTGATCTCTCCCCGGTCTATGAGAGTGAAGGAATAGAGAGTGCACTTGTGTACTATGCCTGCCAATCCGCAGCGGAGCAGCGTGGTGGGTCTATGCTCTAAAAAACCCTCTTTCGTATGAGTGAGGAGGCCTGTGACCAGCAGTGGGACGTTAATGGGCTGCTACTTACTTTACTTTTATAGAAGAACTACGTCTTGTTGGTCGCTGTCCTGTTACCTTGGCATAATCTCCTTGCTAGTTGAGGATCTATGGTTTCTGTCAATGGTGTAAGCCACGGTCTATATTTACCTCTCACAAGTTTGTATAAGACTCGCTCCAGTCCCAAGTGTATACAGATTCTACCCTGGACTACTCCGCTTGTCAAAACCACCGAAGACATTTACATCCATGTAATTGGGTCCAAATATCTACAAAATTTAGCGTATTTCCATTATAATTTTTACCCGTAGATACATTTCAGACAAGTATAGATTATCAAGGTTACAGCAAACTAGCAATGCTCCGTGGTTTCACGGGCGTAAATATCGATCTCGTGGCAGTGGAAAGTCTACTAAGTTGGACTATAGATTTATTTTCGTTAACCTAAAAGTTTTATTTCACTAAGTTTTTAATTACATACTCTCAGATTATGAGTTACACACTGACATTCATAATCCAATCAATATACAGATTCTACTTTTTAACGAATATATAATATAACTACTCTTTTAAATTCGTACCATCATTTATGTAGAATTTCCGACATTAGTCAATTTAAAAATACTCTACAGGTATTGAAGAATTTTCTAAATCGGTAGAGTAATTTTTAGCTTAATTATAATAAGTTGCTAAAAATGAAAACAAAAATTCAAAATGCAAAACTTTCTTCTATAATATTAGAGAAGAGATTTACATATAATATTATATTGTCTTAGAACTTCTCTATTTGACACTTTGGAGTTCGAGTTGGGATGACAATATTTTCTTCAGATTGAGATTATTGAGTTCGTCATATCTTTCGAATGGAGTGTCCGATATCAATAATTTAAAAAGTGTTCTGCAGATATAAAGGTGGTATTTAATAAAATATATTTAATAGGATAAAAATTAATAGAGAGGTATGAATAATACGGTAGGATTATTGTCGGCACTTTTATTAATTTTTAAAACGGAAAAAAGTAGTTATAGCAACATAACTACAGTAGTTGGACATATGGTATCGTGAACTTTTTTGTAGATGTTAATACGTTCTATAATATTGTAGAAGATTTTTTTATTCTATCTTGTAGTTTTCACAGCGCATGCGATAACAAACTCTTAGTTTCACACCTTGGGTTACATTAAATTTTTAATTTTTGAGCCTATATCGATCAGTGAAAATGCAGCTTTCTAATGGTGAAAAATTTTTTACAGTCAGTGCAGTAGATTTTGTGTGATAACGTAACAAACATAATATTAGTTTAGATTTAAGAAATATCATAGTTTTCAAATACGATATTGTGCACGTCGCCCGCCTATAACTTTCTTGACCTTAAAACATACCTTCAGGCGTAAATGACGGTTCTAACGCAATTTTGCAAATCGTAATTGATCTCTGACATTGACCGGCTCACAATATACAGATATATATATAGATATATCTGAATATTACGCTGCCTCTATAAAGATATGAAACTCATTTCAATTGAAAAAATTAGAATTTTTATATATAAAACACAAAACAAAACAAGTGTTATGGAGAGGGAATAACGCAAATTACGCAAAGATGGTTTTAGATCCCTAAACTGACATTTATGACGCATCACACACAGATGTAAAGTTAGACAGCTATCAAAATATTTTTGTTGTTTAAAGGGTTGGCAGTCTTTGCTTTTAATACGATTGATCGGTAATTTATCGGTAAAAATAAAGTTTTAGTAAGGTGTTTAACGCCTAGCTACAACATTTATTTGCTTCGTCGTCGTCGTCGACGCTTCAACCGATGGACGTCCACTGCTGGACATAGGTCTCACGTAATGACGTCCACAAGGCCCGATCTTGCGCCTCCTGGCTCCAGCGGCTATCGGCGATCCTCTTTATATCATCGGTCCACCTTGTGGTCTGCCTACACTGGGCCATCCGGGGAGGGGTCGCCACTCCAGCACCTTCGGACCCCAACGTCCATCGGTCCTTCGGACTATATGCCCCGCCCATTGCCACTTCAAGTTCGCGATTCGTAGAACTATCTCGGTGACTTTGGTTCTGCTACGGATTTCTTCATTTCTAATTCGATCACGTAGAGAAACTCCGAGCATAGCCCTCGACATCGCACGCTGAGTGACTCTGAGCTTCCGCATGAGGCCCATAGTCAGCGACCACGTCTCAGAACCGTATGTCATTACTGGCAACACGCACTGTTCGAAGACTTTGGTCTTCAGGCACTGAGGATTATCGGACGAAAATATCTGGCGTAGTTTCCCGAACGCTGTCCAACCGAGTTGGATTCGGCGGTTGACCTCCTTCTCGAAATTGGACTTACCCAGGACTATATGTCCCAGGTATGTGTACTCGTCAACAATTTCGAGAGCTGAGTTCTCAACGATGATTGGGTGTGGCGGTACATGGATATTAGAATTAATTTCCTCTTATCCATGTTCATTTCCAGGCCCACCTGTTGAGAAACTCTGCTGAGGTCATCGAGCATTGTATTGAGATCTTCGAGAGTCTCTGCTATAGTGACTACGTCGTCGGCAAACCGTAGATGAGTGATGTACTCGCCGTTGATGTTGATGCCCAATCCGTTCCACTCCAAAAGCTTAAAAAGGTCTTCCAGCGCCGCAGCGAAGAGCTTCGGGGAGATAACATCTCCCTGTCGCACTCCACGTTGCAGTTGGATAGACGCTGTACATTGGTCCTGTATACGGACTGACATGGTGGCGTTTTCGTACAAGCACTTCAACACGTGTATGTACCGGTAGTCAATTCGGCATCTCTGTAAAGATCTCAACACGGTCCATATTTCCACCGCAGTTTATTTGCTTACTAAATCGTAATTGCGTTCTTAATTTATTTATTTGTAAGGAAAGTAGCATAAGTAAATAATACATCTATTAGAATCAAATAAATAATAGCTCTGTGTCAATGTCTACTAAAACTGTATTAAAATCATATCTCAATCAATTCAAGATTTAAAAAAATGTATGTGAACTTGAGTAGAACAAAAAATTATATTATAAACGGGTGGAAATTTCAACAAAATATATCTTATAAAAGGAAGCGTGAAATGATAGTACGAATTAATTAAATAAAGCAATATTTTCTATGTTTCAGATTGTATCAACCTCATGGACATAGTATTTTTTTTTACGCCGATCAGAGTTAAATCTTATCGCCAGTGTCGAACTCGCTAGCAAGCCAGAATACACACTAAAACCCAGCGAAACCCTCCACATCCTTTACTGGAGCACCAGAGGATCGGTAGACGCAATCTATCCAGGCACTCCGGAAGATTCCTCTGGGAAACTTAAGAAGGAGGAAAAAGGAGCACAAATCGACGCCTCTTACCCCCCAACCTCCTGCGCCGAAGTAAAGGAGCATCCACAGCTTTCTCCCTGTGCCTCATGCAGCGAAATAACACTTTCACAGAAAGAGGCCACTCCCTATCACCGGTGAGCATTGCGCGAACTATGCCCTCCGTCGAAAGGTTTCTTCTGACCAACGACGTCAATAGATGCCGCTGGGGTCCCCACGCCGGGCCCCTGTACGAGATCCGAGTTCCCCATGCCACCTTTGGATCAGTGCTCTGTCTGCTGAGGCCCTGATCTTCTGGACCTCATGGACATAGTATAAAAAGTATATATATTTTAAATTAAGTATATTTTGTCTTTAATCAGAAACATAAACAAAATTAAGTTACAATATAGAAGCACTTATTCAAACTATAAAGATACGAAGGCGTAAGTTCAATCACGATTTTATTTTTATACGATATTAAAACGTGTTATTCTTGAAAGTTATAAAGTGTTATTACCGAGACGCAGCCATTAATAGTTTTGCCCTCAATCACACTAAAACATTCACTTTTTTTATTACTGATAAGTTGGCGATTGACTGTGATCTTACTTGATAGTAAGTGATGATACCCTCTAAGGTAAAAACGCGCTAGCCGGGTAAGATGTAATTTACCTCTTATGGTTTCTACCTTTAAGTGCCTCATATCTATTAAGGTTTTCTCAATATATGCCTGAAGTTGGGAAGTTGGCGGAATGCTTCACCCCCGTACCTTGGAGAGAACGTTAAGCCGTCGATTTTGCGCCTGATCTCTCTTCGGCCGTGTCGGATTACCGTCACCTCGAACTATGAGAGTGAAGGAATAGAGGGCGCATTTGTGTACTAAGCCTGAAAATCAGCAGTGCAGCATGGAACAGAGCAGTTTTTAGAGCATAGACCCACCACGACTATGCTCTAAAAACCCTCTCTCAAATGAGGCCTGTGCCCGGCAGTGGGACATTAATGGGCTGCTTGCCTTACCTTTTTATGGTTTCTACAAAGCATCGTACCTTAACGCATTTATTTTGTTTGGCGGTATTTCTTTCCTTAATTAAACCTAACGGGAGACGATCCTAGAATCGTTACTAGCAAGGCAAATACGCCAGCCAGGCTGACAAAACTTTATTTAAGTTTGGATGTAAGGCGTAATCTACGAAACCATACCAACTAGCTATACCCCGCGTATATCCCGATCTCCGTAGAACTCGTGGTAAGTATACTAAGTTGGACTATAGTTTTATATTTGTTAGAAAAGTTATATTTAACTTACATTTTAATTACTTCCTTTCAGATTATTAGATACACACGTTCATAATTTAATCAATGTACAGATTTTCCTTCACAACGAATATGTATCTAACTAAACATTTATCGGGATTCAGAAGAGGAATGGGATGTACGGATCAGGTGTTTTCTTTACGCTGCATAATCAAAAAATGTTTGGCTAAACACCAAAAAGTTTATTGCGCGTTCGTAGATTTAGAAAAGGCCTATGATCGAGTGGTGAGGAATGAGCTGTGGTCAACGTTATCTACGTATGGGGTGAGCGGTTGTCTGATCCAAGCATTGAAGTCTCTCTATGAGGGTTCTAGTGCCTGTGTCAGAATAAACGGAGCGTACACGGAGTGGTTTCCTGTCGAAAGAGGTGTTCGACAGGGATGTGTTGCGTCACCATGGCTGTTCAACCTATTCATGGATAAATGTTTGACAGATTTAAAAGAAAGTATGTATGGGTTAAGAATGAATGAATTACTCATCAAATGTTTACTCTACGCTGATGATCAAGTAATACTTGCGTCATCCGCTAACGAGCTACAGGAGATGCTAAATATTATGAATGAAGCTTTGAAAGGGAAAGGAATGAAAGTGAATGTAAACAAAACGAAAGTTATGCTTTTTGAACGAGATGAATCTATGATGAATGGCAATATTTTGATAGATGGGGAACAAGTGGAAGAGGTGAAAGAATTTGTATACTTGGGATCTAAATTTACAAAAGATGGAGCATGTAAAACTGATATTGAAAGGAGAGTGAATGCAGGGAATATGGTAAATGGTGCTCTGCACGCCTTTATGAATAGCCAGATGGTGTCTCAAAAGGCCAGACTGGCAGTGCATGCAGGAGTGCGAGACCAAGGCGAAAGTTCATGGACCAAATCCAGGACATTTTAAATTAAGGCCAGGTCAAGAGTACTCTAAACCTACGAACTTGTATGAAAGGTTTAAATGGTAATGAGAATGACAGAAGCGAAGGAGATATGTAAGGATCGTGGCAAGTGGAAGGACGTAGTCTCGGCCTACCCCTATGGGAATGAGGCGTGATGCTATGTATGTATGTATATATGTAATCATTTACGTAGATTATCCGACATTAGTCAATTTAATAATACTCTACAGGTATTCAAAATTTTTTTGAATGGCTATAGTAATTTTTAGCTTTATTGTTAAGAAATTTTAAAAATAAGAACAAATGTTTAAAATGCTAAACTTGCTTCTATAATATTAGAAAAGAGATTTATTTGTAATACTTTATTCTCTCAAAACTTTCCTATACACAAGTGAGTAGTTTTGTTTTGTGCTGGAGTTCGACGCGGATAAGTTATTCCCTTTAGATTGAAATTTTTAAATTCGTCTTATCTTTTGAATATAATATCCAATCCTAAAAGTATTTTAGAGGCATTGTAATGTTTTTTAATAAAGTATCATTAAATAGTATAATGATTAATACAGAAGTATGCATAATATGGATTGATTATTGTTGGCATTTTTGTTAATCAAAAAAGTAGTTGTAGTGGCATAACTAAAGTAGTTGGACATATGGTATCGTGAACTTTTTTGTAGATGTTAATACGTTCTATAATATTGTAGAACATTTTTTTGTTCCATCTTGAATAGTTTTCGCAGCGCACGCGATAACAGATTTGTTGTTTCTCACCTTGGGTGACATTAATGCATTTTTCTTAGTTCCCTATTTTTTTTTAAATAGTTATATAGTCTATGTCTCTCATTGAAAATGCAGCTTCCTAATGGTGAATTTTTTTTATATGTATTGTGTATCACAAATGTTTCCTCTTTATAGTATTAGTTCAGATAACAAAATTTCTTTAACTAACGGAAGGCTATTTATTTGAAAAATGTTATATTACATTGTAATATATACTAAATGTCTCCCGTGTAATGATTGATCCCATGGCATATAACCAAGCCCGTTCTTATTAAGCGTCTATGTAGCTTGAGGAACATGTATGCCGAAGTTCAAGTCAACAGAAGGTATATTTTTGCAGTGAGCGGTTTTCTTAATATACATATACCCGTTCTTTTCTCTATATTCTATTTTCATTTCCATTCGAGCATATTTAAGTAAATAATGTCGGTATTTTACAAATCAAGAAAATATACAAAAACTAGTGCAAAGAACACGACATTTTACGTACCGAAATATATATTATTAAAAAAAAATAACACGATCATTCGATAAATCAAACCTACCTCAAATCAAATTATGCAACAAAATATAAATAAATTTACAGCTATAATAACCATTTTAAGACCGGAGAGAGATCAGGTGCAGGACGGACAGATTACCGTGCTCTACGAGGCACGGGGGTGGATCACACTGCTAACTTCCCAACTTCGGGCAAATATTGACAAAATCTTAATAGAAAACTCAATATAGATTTTTGAATTGGCCCGACCTGGGACTCGAACCTAGGACCTCATGTCTGTAGTCGAACATGCTAACCACTAGACCAATGAGGCATTTCATATGGAAGTGTTCAATCTATATTGAAACAATGTTTGAATATGACAAAAGTCTCCGCTAGATAGGTGCCGAGTATATTAACCGACAGTCAGAAACACAATCAACTTGACATGTCGAAGATATTGTTGTTTTAAGAAGATTCTGAAAACTTTTTGTCTCTTTTCGAAACAATGGAGGAAACATGGGTCCATCATTTTGATCCCGAGACAAAACAACAATGGAAACGGCCAACATCACCGACCCCGAAGAAGTTTCAAGGATTGAAGCTTTGGAAAATCGCTGGACTTGGCATGTAGAAAATATACTCTTAAGTTATCAATAGTCAGTATATCTCAATACCACCACTTTTCGATTCCTTCCCGTATATAATTTGCCCAAGTATTGAGTAAATTGAACTATAACGATAAAATGTCGGAGAAAAACAAGTCAAATTAGACTTCATGTTGTTAATCAACGCCTTTTGATATTAATAACATACTCAATTACAAAAGAGAAAAAAATTATTGAATTTAAATGATATTTACATATGAATATCAACGCAGTCACTTACGCCAATTATTCCTTGTGTTATAATAAAATTATAACATATATATAATAAGTCGCCTAATTTGTACTATGTATTAAGTTTTTTCCTGTGTTACTAGTTTCATGTTTGTGGTGTAAAGAGTATTCTTTCTAGCTTTTTTTATTATACATGTATATTTGAACTGGAATCAATATGTTTAAATATCTGTTCGTGGTTAACAAAACTATAGAATGTGACATCTTAAAATTTTGAATTGATTAACCACAAATATATCTCTGTTCCATCAAAACAAAAAATACATTCTAGTGTATTTATTACTCATCTCTTGTTTGGTAGATTCAAGGACGAAATGAAAATAAGATAGCTTGGTCCAAGGTAATACTAATGAAACAAAAAAATTAAAAGTGCGGTTGAATTAAATGAATTTAATATAAAGGTTTTTATTGAAATCGCAAATGACGAATTGTAAATAAAAATGGCACGTGTTTTTTGCCGAAATTCGAAATTATTAATTAAATTTTGTTTTTGATTTTAAAATTTAGAAAAGACAATTTATGAAACATTTTATATTTTATGAAAAATACATACATACGAGTACATTACGCTTCATTAGGGGTAGGCAGAGATCCTTGCATATCTCCTTCGCTTCTTTCATTCTCATTAAACCTTTCATACAGGTTCGTCGGATTAGAATACTCTTGATTTGGCCCTTATTTAAAATATGAAAAATAGTATATTAAATTATTGAATGACGAGTGGTAAATTAAAATGCCACATGTTATTTGTAAACAATGAAACCACCTAAACTTCAAACGAATGTAAATTATTTATATATATAATTAAATTTGTAATTTCAGAAGTTTCTAATGGTGCTGAAGATGCAGGATGCCTTGTTTTCAAGGTTTTACTCCCTACTTCTTAAGCAACAAAGGCAGGATTCAGCTTTCCCTTTACATCCAAAATAAACTATTTAGAATGTCGCTTCAATAGGGTCTACTGTATGTCATGGTTCAAATGATTTTCGTACTGAAAAAACACGTAAGATGACTTCTTTATCCTTATGATGTTTTCCCACACAATTCCTGGCTCATCGACCAGGCATTCCTTTATTATTTCCAACCTAAACAAGTCAAGAAATTCGTTTATATTGTTATTTTTTTTTTAATATTGAAGCAGACACTGCTAGTTACGTTGTTCCCCATCAAGAATATAGAGTTATACAAAGCAAATAATAATATATTTCAATACCAAGGACATTGTAACCGAAAGTGAAACAATTCATAAAAAAATGTTTCCTGGCCTCCAACGCAGCGGTGCGAATATCCACAATTTATGTACGAGATCTCTCAACTGATTCACGATAACGATAAATTAAGATAAGTTCTGTGAAGGTTGTCTATTATATACTCAATTCTCTAAAGAGAGTTTAGAATTTAGGTGTGTATCCTATTTTCTAGAAAATTCTAATCACACGGACTAAATATAGCTCGGGCATCGACCCGCAAATCTAGAACTCCCTTTAACCTGTGTTTGTATATAAAAAATATATAACAACAGATTTTTATGTATGCAACAAAACTGTAGATTCATACTATTATATATTAATGTAGTTTATTGATAGACAAAAATAAATAAAATGTTTTTTTGAAGAAATATATCTTGATTAGTTTCTTTGGAACTCGTTTCTTTTGCTATACAGTAAAACTATTACTTATTAATAAAAGTTATTATACTGCAGTTGGTCGAAGGAATTTTACAATTATATTACTATTCATTAAGCAACAATTACAAGAACAATGGACTTTAAAATAAAAACATTTTTTAGGCGAAAACGTATGTTAAATAAAGAAAAAATATGTATTTTATACCACTGTGCCCTCTTCATTGCATCTATATGTAGCTATAGACCATTATAATTATTTATTATACGCAGTTTTTTGCATATAAAAATACAATATAGAATTAACAACAAAACGATATAAATATTTATGATATTTGACTGTTTGCCTTTTGCTCTTACTTTAGGCGTGTCTAAATAATTTACTAAGACTGTAATCCTGGCTTATTAATAACTGTATTTAGTAATTTAGGAACCGTAATGACCCAATGGATAAACACGTGAATTCTCGTTAAGAGTTACGTGTTCAAATGAATTAGAATTGTAAATATTATAAAAACTCTCTCTCTCTGCTAGTGGGGAAGTTTGTGCCCAGCTGTGGGACGTTAGTTGGCAGCTACTTAAAAGGTAATGCTGTATTAAACTTTACGATTAAATTCAGTTTAGTAAAACATAAGAATACGCTAGATGCGTTCACGTACAAAACCGGCTAACAAAAAATAAATAACATCCGTATTTTTTATCTTAATTATTACTTGTTTACATAATACACTTCCTTAAAATGTGAATATATA
This sequence comes from Elymnias hypermnestra, assembly GCA_015832385.1. Taxonomy (NCBI): domain Eukaryota; kingdom Metazoa; phylum Arthropoda; class Insecta; order Lepidoptera; family Nymphalidae; genus Elymnias; species Elymnias hypermnestra. The sequence goes on along the minus strand of JACTOM010000069.1, from coordinate 1,590,959 downwards.
TACATATATATCTAAATACTGTTAATGGTTGTAAATTTTCGCAAGCTAATTTTAATTCTCGTGTTATCGTGAAAGGGCAATTTTGTTGACAGCAGTGAGCTAATTTCATCGTTAAACTACAATCACCCATACAAAAAGATTACATTAATTAAAAATATGTTGACGGTTTCACTGGCACAAAAGTGCGAATGTTTGTTTTGAAAATTAGGAAATTGCATTTTGTAATTTGCGTGAGTCTGGCCTGGTGAGAGGCTTCGGCCGTGGCTAGTTACCACCCTACTAGCAAAGACAAGTCACCAAGCAAAGAGATTTGTGTTCCGGTACGATGTTGTATAGAAACCATAAGGGGTATATCGCTTCTTACCAGATTAGCGCGATTCCATCTTAAACTGTATCATCACTTACCATCAGGTGTGATCACAGTTAAGCGCTAAGCTATTGGCAATAAAAATGTATAGGTATGACTTAATTTCTCCTATACGACTTTTTGTCCATGTAAACAATCAAAAAATCACTTGTATCCAAGAATAGTCTAGGGATACAAAAGTATGTAATAAATTACAATTTTCCCCATATTTCCACGGGATCGGGAACTACGTTATTGATACTGCAACATGCAATATACTCGTAAATATATAGTAGAGAAAAATATTAAAGGATCAAAAAATATCTAAATTTTTTAAAGATTTTATCAGATCACTGTATCTTTTATAAAAATAGTCGTATCGGAGTAAAATAAAAAGCATTTTGGAACTTGAAGTTTCTAATTTTCGGATCTTGTTAACAAAATAATTAACAAGTAACACGTATTTCGCAATCTTGATGAATGTGATGAAAAAAATTCATCTTATTTTTGGCGTGTATGCTAAATTTTTTTTAAGTTAACCACTATATGGATTAGATCTCTATTCTGTTTTTTTTTTTGTTTAGATAAGACTAGTTCTCGTTGAGATTTTAAATGAAAATGTATCATTTTCTCTTTGAAAATCGACGGGAGTTTATTAAACTTGAATAAAGTCCCAAAATAGATTTTCTTCTTTTACACATGACTTTGAAATTTCATAAAAATAGGGCTTTTTAGGGTCTCCTAGAAAATTACGTGCTACATTGAGAATACTGGGAAAATTAACAATGTTGTCCGTGCTTTTTTAAAGATCAATTTATCCCTAAAATCCTTACAAAGTTGCAATTCGATCCATTAATCCGATGTCTTGTTTCATTCGATTGTTTTTAAAAAAGTTAATGAATCACGTTTTTTTAACATCACAGACCCACTAAAAATGTACGTACTTTGAAAGCAACATCGTCGACTTCCTTTAAAGTATGCTGACCAGCATCAGACCTTGAGGCAGTGGCAAAATGGTTTATTCACTGCTTAATCCAGTTTCAATCCCCCTGGTATCCAATGATCTTCTCATGTTTGGCATCGTCCTGTATAAACTTAGAACAAAATTAACAAATGAAAAAAATGAACCAACGTCAATAAAGCTTAGAAGGCATTGTCATCATTTCTTAGCGGTACAGGTGAGTACATGACTAAATAATAATTTTTTTATCCTAACATTTTCATTTGTTACCATTTATAATGTACGGCTATAAGGTACAGCGTAATATTTAATAACATTATATCAAAAAAAACTATGCCGTATATAAATATATGATGTTACAGCAGTATAATAAATCCTAAAATGTAGGTAATTGCTATGCATAAACAACTTGATCGATATTTATGAAATTTTATGTAATTACGTGAATACTATAAACATTTTGACTGAAAATTCGATAAGATAAATAACTGATTTTCCCATATTTCCACGGAATCAGAAATTACACAGGTCAACAAGTATTTTGAATTACCTCTTATCAATATTTACTTTATAATTAACGCCAATGCTATACCAATAGGTTGTTGAACCTAGGGAATTTACCTAATGACGTACCATCATCAATGATGCATCATGAAGTGGTACACCTAAACTTTTTGCGCTTGCTTACTTTTTTTTCTAAATGATTTTGACTTAATGATGTTATAGTGCAATACATGTATGATACTTTTTTCTTATTTAAATTAAATTTATAATATGATATTTTTGCTCTATTTCATTTTATTTATTTAAGAACCACCAGTAGTTGCTACACTGAATCAAATTAAAATAAAAAAACTTACATAAACACATTCATAGTGTCTAAACTTTTGTAGTATAGGACTGAAAAACAAATTAATTTTAATATTTGAATGAAAAGCAAATGGTTTTACGCATTTTATAAGCGGAAAAAGTATCCATCAACAATTTCAAAACTCTCTCTCTCTCTTTTATTTCACCATTAGAAAGCTGCATTTTCTCTAAGCGAAATAGTTTTTATTACTTTCTTAAAAAAAAAAATAGGGATAACAATAAAAATGCATTACTGTAACCCAAGGTGTGAAACAAAAAGTTTGTTAAAGCGTTCGCTGCGACAAAAAAAAATTATATTATTGAAGATGGAACAAAATAATGTTCTACAGTATTATGAACCGTATTGCTATCAACAAAATATGTTCAATGTGATAGCAAATGTCTAACTACTGTAGTTATGCCACTGTAACTCCTTTTTTGCTTTTTAAAAGTTAATAAAAGCGGCAGCAATAATCAAACCAAATTATTCAGACATCTGTATTAATCCTTATCCTATTAAATGGCATTTTATTAAACACGGTTTAATACCAGTCAAATATTTTTTATTATTAAAATCGTTAACTTTTAAATGATAGAACGAATTTTAAAATGTCAATCTAAAGAAAATAATGTATCCCGAGTATTAAATTATCTTTCATTACCTGTAGAGTATTTTTTAATTGACTAATGTCGAACATTCTGTGTAAATGATGTTACAAATTCAAAAATGTATTAGTTAGATATAAATTTGTCGTAAAGTGAAATCTATATAATCTTTATATTATGAATGTTAGTGTATATATAATAATCTGAAAGTGAGTAAATAAAAACTAAGTGAAATAAAATTTGTCTAACTTAGAGACTACTAGTAGACTTTCGGTATCGGTAAATACGCGGGTTATACCATGAAGCATTGCTAGTTATTTAATAAATTTAAAGGTTTAGAAAGTTATTGTACTAGATTATAACAATTTTGTTATAGATTTGTTCTTCAAATATTTATATAACTTTATATAGTCATTATCTGAACAATTTTTTTTTGTCGCTGTGAAATGCATTTACGCACCCAGACTGTGGGGTTGGCAGTAAAGGACTCCGCGAGGGGAAAGAACTCCACTAAAACCCAGCGGTTCCGTCATCAACCGTGAGTGGGGAGCCAAAGGTTCTTCGAGGCATTCCTCTTTGGACACTCGGATGCAGCCGGCTTACAGATATTCTACAGGAGGAGGAGTTGTATGAACCTCCGCCTCCTTCGTCGGGGCTGCAGTGTTGCGGCGGCAATCACTCTATCCCTTTGACCTACCTCCTTAAGCGAGATGACAGTCTCGCAAAAGGAGGCAACCGCTCTCCAGGCCTGTTCACTGATGAGTCGTCGTCGTCGCTTCAACCGATGGACGTCCACTGCTGGACATAGGTCTCACGTAATGACTTTCACAAGGCCCGGTCTTGCGCCGCCTGGCTCCAGCGCCTACCGACGACCCTCCCTTATTAACCTTATCGGTCATCGGTCCACCTTGTGGGGGGCCTTCCTACACTGATGAGTATTTCACCTATAATACTTGGAGTCTGTGCTGATCAGTCGCTGAGGTGTGTCAATTCAATTTTCTTGATTGAAACTATATTAATATTATCTTTTAAGTTTATTCTTTTATGTCAAAGCCAGATTAAATAATTTCTTTTATCTTATCAAACATATGAAGGTCATACATACACTCATATGTAAATTAAAAGGCATTCAATTTTGTGAAAATCTGTCAATCATAAATCGCGGTACAATGTCAAATAAATATGTGAAGCAATAATTTGTAATATGACACTGCGTGGGATTCAGATTAGCTTAGTGATTGAAAGGAGTTATAGATTCCGGGACAGGCATTTTATATTTATATCACTTCCCAGTTTGAACACTAACTTTAAGCGCGATTTACTACGAAACTACTTAACCGATTTTGATAAATTTTTACGTGCATTTGTTCCAACTTAGGCCAAATGATAAATTACATTTTTATTTATAATAGATCCAGTAGTTCCTGAGATAAGCGCGTTGAAGCACACAAACTATTCGGTTTTATAAAATAAGCAAAGTTACATTTTATGATAAACACGTAAATCGTAGATATATTTGTGATATTTTAAACCATAACTACAAAACCACCGAAATATGTCAACTTAATTCAACAGAATCGCGGTGCTAAGCTGCACTTATATCAAGGCTGTTATATTATATCCTGTTAGAGTTACATTGGAATAACAATTTTATTATACACTGCAATAAATTTCATAACAACATTATTGCTTATCATAATTACAAATATTACAAGCAATATAAGTGTCACCGAAGACACTGATTGAATGACGTGAGCATTGTAATATGTTGTAATTTCGAAATTACGATCGTATGTTAGCAACGAGACATCTTAATGCAAGAAGTACATGTATTTATAAACATACAGGTATAGTTTATAATCAAAGTTTTAATAACTATATAACAAATAATTTACTTCTTATCGAGTCCCGAAATATTTTTTTATTTTTTTATTTTATTTTACAGTTACACCAACAAAGTAAATACTAATACAAACACTTAAAGACTAGTTATGACAATTGTGCTAAGTGTCACCTCAATTATAGGTATAAACATATATCTAGAAAAGGGAAGTTTAGGCGACAATTATAGTATGACAGTTAAAAAATAAAAATTAAAATATATAAAGTTTTATTTATGGTTTTGTCTTCGACAATGCCGAACTTACATACAAACATGTTTTTTTTAATAAAAGGCCGTTATCTCTGTACGAAATTTCGTCAATTCAATGGTTTATGCATAAAAATGTAAAAGACAGTGTAGCATTCCTATTTATAACGGCTGCCAACATTAAATGCATATAGGTGCATTCGTGAGTGCTTAGAACCTCAAGTGATGCCATACGCGGACTATGTGGGCCCAAATTTCCTTTTTATGCATGATAATGCAAGAGCCCATACGGCCGGCATCGTCAGGGAATATCTTCGGGGTGTGAACATCACAGTTATGGACTGGCCAGCCAGAAGCCCAGACATGAACCCCATTGAGCACATGTGGGACGAGCTAAAAAGACTTGTTAGGGCTCGTCAGCCAGTTGCCCAGACGATGCAGGAGTTGAAAACTGCCATAGAAGAGGAATGGGAGATGATCCCCCAAAATTTCATAGAGCGGTTGATAAACTCTATGCCTAATCGTATGAGAGCTGTGGTAGAAGCCTATGGAGGCAACACGCTTTATTAAATTAAACCTTTATTAAATTGAACATGTTTTTTATTCAATAATCAAGTGCCTTCATCAAGGTACATACCCGACTTGTTAGGCGTAGCTCCATGTCGTGTGGTATTCTGAATTCAAATTTAAAACATTACGATCGAAAAAGATGGTAAAAAGTACCAGGTTTAAAACTGCATAAATAGTTTTTGTTCAATCTAGCAATAATATTTCGGTAGAGGCCATCGAAACCTAAACTCTAAGGTGGGTTGGTGGTGGGACTATATACACTTCTAAAATATAACAATTCTATTGACTTATCTAACTTTTACAGTAAGTTCGTCGTCCACTCTGCAACTGCTAGTGGAAATCTCTTCGTTTTCCCAATTCAAAGCGCCTTCGAATTATAACTTCCTTATTAATTCAAATACAATAGTATATTACGCACCTAGGGCCGAAAGTATGACATCGCTGCCCGCGTAATAATTGTCGTGATTAAAACGCGGGTGGCAATACCATATTGTCGTCCCTTGGTGTTAATAAAAGTGCCGACAATAATCAAACCATATTATTCATACCTCTGTATTAATCCTTATCCTATTAAATGATATTTCATTAAAGACCGTACCGTAAAATAGGAAATTACATTCAAAAGATACAACGAATTCAAAAAAAGGCGGACTTTCCACTGCCACGAGATCTGTATCCACGAGGGTGAAACCGCGGGGCATTGCTAGTGTGTATACTATCATTTAATAGGATAAGGATTAAGTTAGATATTGAATCAACAGCTCGCATAATTCGACTACGTAACTAAGCAATAACTTATTTACTCAGTTATGAAAACATTCAAGCACAAACTATATTATAGCCTAAAAATAAGTTTAGATATGCAATCAACTGCCTCATTGGTCTAGTGGTTGGCGTGTTCGACTACAGACATGAGATCCTGGGTTCGAGTCCCGGGTCGGGCCAATTCAAAAATCAATATTGAGTTTTCTATTAAAATTTTCTCAATATTTGCCCGAAGTTGGGAATTTGGCGGTGTGATTCACCCTCGTGCCTCGGAGAGCACGTTAAGCCGTCGGTCCTGCGCCTAATCTCTCTCCAGTCGTGTCGGATTCCCGTCACATCGGACTATGAGAGTGAAGGAATAGAGAGTGCACACTTGTGTACTATGCCTGCCATGTGAGGAGGCCTGTGCCCAGTAGTGGGACGTTAATGGGCTGCTACTTACTTATGCAATCAAAAACCCAATATATCTGCGAAAGCGTAAGAAGAATTAAATGAAGAAGAAATAATTACAAATTTTGATGACAGCAAATTAAATTGCCAAATATTTTGAAGATTTAAAGCATTCACACTAAATTACACATTTATTTAAAGGGAAAGCAATGTAGCACTTTTGCTATTAAAAATAGGGCCCAAAGTATAAACTTTCGATACAGGTATGATGAAAAATAAAGGTCTTCATAGGCAAATTTTAATAATAATAATAAAAGGACTTTATTTACCAAACATGCAAAACAGTACATTGATATCTTAAAGTAAGTTATAGCTAAAAAAAGAAAATTAAAAAAAAAAATTTGATATGAAAGTACAAAAAAAAAGTAATTGCATGTTAGCAAAAAGGTCGTGGACTCAGCTACAAGCTGCTTTTCAGTCCACGCCTGGTGCCACTGCTGCCAACACAGGAAAAGAAACATATATAAAAAAAAGATACGTGATTGAAGTTAGTTCATGAGCTGTATGTGTTCCAAGGTTACTTTGAATTATTTAACATTTTAGATTTTAAAATTTTTATGTACAATCATCAAATACACAGAGACGATATCTTGTATGACTATAACGCTCATTACTAATAAGTTGTAGGATGGATACTATACAAACTCTCCCACCAATTCTAACCTAGTCAAATTAAATAATATTAATTTCCTAGTTCACTCTGCCGGGAATTAATTCCAGGTTCTCTATTAGTAAAGCAAATATCCACGCTAATATATAATTGTTATTTCAACCTCTATTATTAGTGCAATTTAATATCGGAATGATTCAAAGTAACTTTCTTTGATTATGAAAAATTACAATGTAACGCTCATTATTTTTAACAATTATAAAATATCGTTCATTAATAGTTGAGTAGAGAATATCCTTGTTTTATTTTTAATCCTTAAATAATGAATACTAAAGCGCTTATTGAGATTAACTGCGAAGGTTTAACTTGAGGTGAATTATATCATTTCGAGAGAGCTTTCATTTCCCTCGGGACATTTGAGGTCTAGCGTGTAGAAAAATGTACTGTAATAAAGTAATACTGAAATGCTTTTAAAAAGCGCTATACATTTTGATAATATATTCAAATTTGTCATCAACATATATCCGACCATATCTGTTATTGCAAATTAGGTGATTCGGCAAACTTCGTACCGTCTCAGAATCAATTAAAAAATGCTGAATGACGTAGAATGTTTCAACATAAAAGTACTTGCATACAAAATACAGGTGTCAGAAGTGAAACTTCTTTGGCAAACTAATTTTTACATTTTGTTTATATATATACAAATCTAAAACTTTAAATTTACCAGACTTAGAGGGAGGGAAAAGGGAAGATATGTTAGGAATTTTATGAATTTAATTGTCATTGTCGAAAATTAATGCAAATATTTTATTGAAATTTCAAATGACGTATTGTAAATTTTTATTTTATATTAAATGATTAAACGACGAGTGGCAAATCAAAATGCCATATATTATTTGTACATATTAAAACTACCTAACCTTCAAACGACTTAGCATAAAAAAGCTGCACATCTTCGTGACGCTAATCCATTAAAAATGTACCCTCATTGAATATCAAATGTTTGACAGTTTGGAATAGTTTCTAATTGAACTCGAAATTGTTGATTTTTTCAGATTTATTCACCTCATAAACCGCCTCTGAACTGCCTTAAATAATTCAAAACCAAAATGAGCTAAATCTACGCAGCCGTTTTAGAGTTTTAGTGAGACTAACTAGCAAGATTAATGTCGGCACTTTTACTAACTTTTAAAATATAAAAAAGCAATGACATAAATACAGTATCTGGACATATGGTATCCTGGATTTTTTTGTAAATATTAATACGTTCCATAATACTGTACAACATTTTTTTGTTTTCGCAGCGCACGCGATAACATTTTGTTGATAACAGATCTTGGGTCACATTAATTCATTTTTCTTAGGGGCCCCTATATTTTTTTTAAAGTAATATAGCCTATGTCACTCGGTGAAAATGGAGCTTTCTAATGGTGAAAAAAAAATTTAAATCTGTCCAATATTTTTTGTGTGAAAACGTTACATATATACAAAAACACAAAGGTTTCCTCTTCGTAATGTTACTTTAGATAGTAGGATTTTATATATATATATTGCAATAATTTATCTACATATATAAAAGTATAACACCTTCAAGTGTATTGAAGTTAGCCGAACCTTTTTTTAGATATTCTATGACTTTTTATGACTAATTTATTTTCAACTTTCTAGTACTAAGATAATCTAACAATAGCCTTAGAAATACCAACGGCAGAATTATAATGATTTCTTATTAACTACAGAATGATTTTCTGCCAAGATGGGTATAGCTCAATTGTTTACAAAAAAAGGTAGAGTAAATAGAAAATCATCTTGAAGTTAGTTATAATTTAGGGCATTTTATCTCTTTAATCGATAGTTATAAACATTGAAATTAATTTACGTTCTCCATTTCCTAGCTTCGGTGATAAACAAGGGCCTTGGATTGAGTTGTAAAAGTACTAAATAGGCCTAAATTATTAATAAACAATAAAGTAGATGTCGGGTATTTTCACACTAACTGACCATGTCCAAATTTTTTATATATACTTGAACCTCCTACTATATATATCTCAAATTTAAAGAAATACGAGCTTTAAATCATATAAAATCGTAAAAGCAGTTTATCTTGAGCCTCTCAGTCACAGCCAAATAGCAATTCTAGTGAGCAAATTGAGGGTTATGCTAAAAGTTCAAAGAAATAGAGTCATTTAAAAAAGGACTGAAAGATACCTTGTGTTATAAGGCGTAATATGCTTATGCTGACTAATTTTATTGAAAAAAATGCTGTTTTTATAGACATACTAATCGTGGGTTGTGTAAACAATGAGACATTATAAAACCTACTTAAAATTGGAATACTGTTCGTTGCTTTTTCGTCATATTATACTATCAATCATTTATAGACTACAAGCTCATGGCAGAACTTACAAGTGAAATGAATCAATATGAAATAACTCTTAGAAGGCTGTTACTTTATCATAAAATAACTCGGAGCGCTATGTTGTCATTTCTGAGTGGTACAGGTGAGTACGGGAGTACGGGAGTAAATCTTTTTTATCCTAATATTCTTATTTGTTACCTTTTATAACGAACGGCTTTAGGGTTCAACCGTAATATTTAACAGATGCCTTACATAATTTTGTAATAACTTGGTAAATCCTGAAATATAGATAATTGCTGTAAGATCAGAAATTTATGTACGGCAACATTTGTATTTATAAAATGTTATTAAATATTAGCGCTGTACCTTACAGTCGTTCATTTTAAATGGTAACAAATAAAAATATTAGGATAAATACAAAATATTTACTTAATCACCTGCATAGCTCACAAATAATGGTAGAGCGCTTAGAGTTAGATTTATTATATCGTAAAAGCTTTCTAAGCGTTATTCACGTTGTTTCATTTCACTGGTAATTTTTTCCATGGGCTTGTAGTCTATTAGGAGTGCGTACATATAATTACTACAGGTACAATATAATAAAAATGTAATCGAATACAAATGGATACTTCATACTTTTATCTATAATGTAATAGAAAACATATTTATATGATAAGATTAAAATTGTAAGTATAGGTTCTTTGTAACCCACGTAATTCTCGAACCCGTGGAAATATGGAGGAATTTGGAAAGGTCAATGTTGCAGAAGGAATACGTATGCCGAATTTCAAGCCGATTGGGAGAATAATTTTATAGATATCTCAGGTAGTAATCTTTTTTCGCCTATCTCGCTCCTAAAAGAATTTGTAAAAATCTCCTTTTAGTAAGTACAACATAAAGTTTTCATTTTTCACTTAAACAGAATTAAATCCCGTACATCCGATCCTATGAGATTTTGGGGATCAATTAAGTCGGACCTATTTCCTAAATCGATGAAATAACTAGCAATATTGTGCTAACAAGGCAGTCAAAATACTGATTGTATTGATGCACAACTTTTTTAACAATATTCTTTAAAATATGGCATAGTCTTATGTGAAAAGGGCATGTAAATGGATTTGGCCCGAGAAACGGAACTCGGAAATAATGCAATTTTGTGACGTCTACCGGCACTCCGCTCCAATTACTTCGGCTTAGTCATTCGCGACTCCAAGGTACGCTTTTAAGAAACAATAATTGTGTATATCTATAATAAAAGGTACTTTTTTATTACACACATCTCTGAAGGTTATGTTTTATTATATATGTTCAAGGCAATGTTAGTGAAGCCTTGGTACAGCACATCTCTCGTATACAAGGATAATGCAGTTCTGACAGTAAAGAAAATTTTCATTTTGAGAACAATTTATAAGAGCATAAATCTTTAGCTTTTAAATCTGATACAATTCACGAAGTGAAACCTAGGAATAACACTGTATGTATGATTTAAATATAATAACATTAGGTTATCGTGAATTTTATGGTCTGGGGTCTAAGTTTTATTCCTTTCAACCGATAGACGTCCATTGCTGGACATAGGTCTCACGTAATGACTAAGGGGTGTAAGGGAGAAACGCGTTCCAGTCCGTTTCTCCAAATGCCAACCTTACCTGCACGTGGTGCACCCTGCTTCTACCGACGAGGCTCTGGCGACCAACAAATGGCGGTATAACCATTCTTCATAGCTGATCTAAATGCCACAGACTGATAACGGGCAGCGGCGTTTTCGGTGCGATAAGGTTAGCCCTGCGATCACCAGCCCGCCTGCCAAGCGTGGTGATTAATGGCATAACCAGTAATGATAACTACAAGGCAGCAACGGCCTCCAGTCCCCGGTAGCCCCGCTATGGTTACGGCGGGGCAGGGAGTGCTAAGAATCTGCGGAAGAGATTCCGCTGCCAACCCCGACGACTTGACCTGGCAACCTACAACGCACGCACTTTGAGGACCGAAGAAAATCCTCGAATCCGGTAACTTGTTTTAATACCGGGAAGGTGAACTTCAATCTCAAGGTGGTGTCGGATTCCTAAGTTTTATAATATCAATAAAAGATTGAACTTCTTTAAGAGCATGAGGGTAAAACTTTTACCGATGAAACGCGTGATTTGTGATCAAAGATGTGCAATGTTTCTTTATGCGAATTCGTTTGAAGGTTAGGTAGTATACTATTTACAATTAACATATGGTATTTTAATTTGCAACTTGTCATTAAATAATTTTAATACACTATTTTTCATAAAATGTAAAAGAAAAATATTTCGTCAATTCGCTTGTCTAAATCTAGCAAACTCGATAGACTTCGTTGTGTCAAAAAGATTTGGAATGTGGCAGACTTCAGTTTTACGAATGATTTTCGACATGAAATTACAGCAGTACTAAATATCTATAGCTCTAACATTTTGTGACTATTCAATTTGGTCGCGTTGTGACTATTCAATTGATTTTGAACTTTGTGCAGCGGTAATAAAGTGCAAATTGACTCTTTGACGTTAGGAACACGCCTCCATTGCTTAGACAACAGTGAGTACTTATAATTTGTTAAGAACTTTATTGAATAGCAATAAAAGCCAATTGACTCTACGTTTCAGTTAGAAAACGTTTGTATGGGAAACAGAAAAGGGCTGTTTTAGGGTTTTCTCCTGCAATTTTTGGAACTTTTCTCGCCGTAAACACCATCCTTGGACATCAACGAACATTAAAAAAAAAAAGAAAAATAAATTGATATTTTAATGACAATTACATTCCTTAAATTCCTGAAATATATTCCTTTTTCCCTCCCTCTATGTCTTGGAAATCTAAAGTTTTAGATTTGTATAAATATAAACAAGACTTAAAAATTAGTTTGCCGAAGAACTTTCACTTATGACATGTGTAATTTGTACTACCTATGAGAGGAAAACTCGCTTCGCCACGTAACGGGTTTCAGCGACAGTCTTTTTGGCTTCGCTTTTTCTCATGCGGTAGGCAGACATCTCCTCTCTCTCTCTCTCTTTGACCCAGCGGAAACAGAGCTAACCGTATTTCGTACAGACGCTTCCCCCTCTCTCTACTCAGTGTTTAGTTTGCGATAGACATATACCGTTGTCAGTGAGCTTATAATCTAATACTCGATCAATAAAAGTATCTAATAAATAACTTTTCCTATGTGTTGCATATCCATGCTGGAATACAAACAGATCGTAACCAACATCCAAAGTTGTTAGTTAACAAATCAAATCAAATCAAAAATATCTTTATTCAAGTAGGCATATTGCAGCACTTTTGAATCATCAAATTATATTTTTTTCCACTCTCTGATTCTAATAAGTCTGATTATGGTACTCAAGAACGGCTTAAAATCTAAAGTTACGAGGGTTCCTTCGCGCCCTTATCCGAGAAGAACCCACAAAAAACTCAGTCGGGTATTTTTTCTTGTTACCATCAACATTACAATATCATATTAGTTTACTATATTTTAATTCAATTTAGAGCAATTCGTTCACTCCCACGCGTTTCTATCGTCTAGGTAGTCACTCAACTTATAATACGATTTTTCTATTAACTTTCTTTAAACAAAGACTGAATTTAATAATTGACATCTTTAGAACATCTTGTGGGAGTTTATTTTAGAAACGTATACAGTTACCCTTAAATGAGTTGTTAATCTTATGGAGCCTACTATAAATTATAACAAATTTGTTTTGGTTTCGTAAATTATATGATGTACATTCACTTTTTTTATTAAAAGAGTCAATTATTTTATGTACGTAAAACAAGTTTTCTAATATATATACGCAGTAAACTCTCATTGTGTTAACTGCCTTGAATTTGTTTCTTAGCGACTCTCTTGGACCCATATTGTAAATCGCACGAACAGCTAAATATACATACAAATTATTAAATATAAAATAAATAAATTTACATATTTAAAACCTGAATTTATAACAAAAGCAACGCACTCATTTTAAAACATCATTCTGTCATTATATAGGCAGACAATGGTCTGATAAGTTAACATTTCATGCAATTTGTGCTTTAAAGATTTATTGTAACAAGCTTCTAATGACAGACATTGGCGTCTATAGGGTATGATAAGTCTAATACTTTATTAAGGGTCGTTTAAATCGCCGTTATAAATTGTCGAGTACAGTTTATGATATACACAAATAATCCAGTCTGTCAGATTGTAACACCAGCAAGTATGTGCCGCCAAGCAAAACAATCAACATTCCGTTCTGATGTAAAAACCATAAGAGGTAAATTACCACTTAGAATCCCTTGCAAGAATTGTAGAATACAGTCTATCGCCTTAATCTATTTACCTTCATTTAATCCGGATTCAATCAAAATTAGAAAATAAATGTTTATGTTTAAATTTGGCCATCGGGAATCGAATCTTTAAAAGCGATGCAAACACTCATACAATCGCACCAGCGTAGCATTTTCAATTTGTACATCAAAGTTGAAATATTTTTTTTATTACTGACACTTTAGCACTTGACTGTGATCTCACCTGATGGTAAGTGATGATGCAGTTTAAGAAGGAATCGCGCTAATCTGGTAAGAGGCAATATACCCCTTATGGTTACGACACAGCATCGTACCGGAACACAAATCTCTTTGTTCGGCGGTACGTCTTTGGTAGTGTGGTAACTAGCCACGGCGGAAGCCTCACACCAGTCCAGGCTCAGGCCTACTAGACAATAGTAAGTAAGTAAGTAGCAGCCCATTAACGTCCCACTACTGGGCACAAGCCTCCTCGCTCATACGAGAGAGGGTTTTTAGAGCATAGACCCACCACGCTGCTCCATTGCGGATTGGCAGGCATAGTACACAAGTGTACTCTTTATTCCTTCACTCTCGGAGTCCAACGTGACGGCAAACCGACACGACCGAAGAGAGATCAGGCGCAGGACCGACAGCTTAACGTGCTCTCCGAGGCACGGGGGTGGATCACACCGCCAACTTCCCAACTTCGAGCAAATGTTGAGAAAATCTTAAGAGAAAACTCAATATCTATTTCGAATTGACCCGACCCGGGACTCGAACCCAGGACCTCATGTCTGTAGTCGAACATGCTAACCACTAGACCAATGAGGCAGTTCCTCGACAATACAATTCCCTAAATTCGCCCTACCGGGGAGCGAACCCGGGATCTCAGATAGCAAAGCGAGTACTCGCACCACTGGGCCCGTCAGTCCGTCAAATAGAAACCATTTGAGACTTTTACGATAACAATGTAAAGTAGTGTAACTTTACGTTCATTTTGAAATCAGATATCGAGATTATGTTTAACTGAGAATCGAGAAAAATCACAAACAATGACCATTTTTTACAATGAAAACGTAAAACAACAAATGCGACTCCAATAGGCTGTACGTAAATATTCCATTCAAGGTGAAACATCGTATTTACACGATCTCGTTTATTGTAGCTTGATGCTTTTTTCCACTCCACTCTACCATACGATTTTGACTTACAAATTATGCAAATATTTTAGGAGAATAATCCATTCTTGAGGAAACTACAAAGGATTAGACAAACATAAAATGAAATGTTTTTTTTTGCTTTAATTAACATTTTCACAGTAGAGAAAAACCAAAGCATCGTCTGTAGAAACTCTAGTTTATTAGAATTTATTTACTCGAATATTATTTTACACTAAAACCACATTTCTAAATGATTAAAATTTAATCATTTAGAAATAACCGCCGAACGATACAGTTTAACGGAATTGATCTATAAATATCTTCTTTTAATAGAGGCACGCGATTGAGGTCAAGTTGTTTGGTGTTACCAAAAAACTTTGAGTGATTTTTAGAATAAAGCAAATTTACACCTTATTTACTAATATGGGTCTCATAATTGCTAAAAAAAGCATACATAGTTTATACTATTATTTGGATATCAATATAGGAACGTCAAACCGGATGTCGGATCACAATAATGGAAATACGTCCTTATGAGTCCTGTTCTATTCGAGACTTACAACTTAAAACTATAAAAAAACTTGTGCAATTTGAGGTCGTTTTAGACAAAAACGGTTAATTAGCGGACACAAGTTAGTGTCAAGTAAGAAATAAAACAATTTATGATAATTTTTGTTCACATTCACTACAATAATATCAAGGTTTAACCTAAAGGTACAGAAAAAAAATGATTTACAATGCAAAATTCAACATATTATTTAACGTGACGTCGTAAATGTAGTTTTATTAATTGACAAAAAAGTAACGTGAACTTGATAGTAATGATATATGATATAGTTAAAATATAAAAAAAATCGTTTACTCTCTTAATTATATATTGTAATATTTTAATTTTATTCTTTTAGTTTAATTCACAACGGCTTTAGTCGCCTGATATTTAAAGAAAAGAAGGGTTAAATAGAAGATATACGAATATATAAACACATAAAGAGTTAATGTCGTTTTCTTTGCCAAATGGATAAAGAATGTTTTTTCTTTAAGTTTATTAAAATAACGTGGGTTGTCATGTTCACTTATTTATCAATGTCTCAGTTTAGTTTCTTTGTTCTGGTCAGCGATTATTAATATTCAAAGTGAAGGCCAATTTCGCTTGCAATTCAGTTCGCTAGGACACCTAAAGGTATGTATAGACTACAACATTTTATCGGACATTCCCATACGTATAAATAAAAATTTCAACAAAAAAAGAACCGCCTTCAAAACAGACTTACAAATATATATAATACACCGACTGCAAATATAAGAATACGAAGAACACTATAAAAGAATACGCAATTATATCTTACATTTTAGAGCATATTAATATATTTGTAAGTCTGTTTTGAAGGCGGTTCTTTTTTTGTTAAAATTTTTATGTATTTTTTGATTTTTAGTGAATGACTAGCACTTGACCATACCGAAGTTACGGTAGGCAACTCAAATGTCTGTAAAGCTTATAGAAGATTCTGCCGAGTATCGTTGATTTGCTCCTAAGAATTTAAGAGTTCCGTCACTTTGTCATGGATTCCCTCGTTAGAACCTAACCAAACTATCACAAAACAACCCTCGAAGTATATCCTTTCTAATAAAACAAGAATCATCGAAATCGGTTGGTGTGATCTTGAGTTATGCGTCCACTTGTTGCGCACATGCTTAATGCAAATTTAACACTTATCCGGTTTTCTCATGGATGCAATCATCAGAATTGGATTAAAAAAAAATGGGACCCTATGTCAAGCACCACCTTTCATTTAAAAAGAAATAATCAAGATCGGTCCACCCAGTCGGGAGATATGAGGTAACAAACATTAAAAAAAATACAGACGAATTGATAACCTCCTCCTTTTTTGAAGTCGGTTAAAAAGGCAACCTATAATCATCCCGATGCTGGGTACAAGCCTTCTCACTTAGAGTAGAAGGGGTTTAGAGGATAAACCCACCACACTGATCCATTGCGACTTGGCAAATATGCTCCAAATTCTTTAATATGTAAAGAACCTTCATAGATTTGTTATGCCAATCCTGCAATCCATTCACCGGTGGCATGGTAAGTGTAAAGGTCTAAGTAGCGTCTCACTGCTGGGCACAGGCTTCTGCCTTCATAGAAGAAAGGGTTTTTAGAGGGTTAGCAGGCTTAAAATACTCCTGAAATTTTTGCGGAATACATACGCAAGTTTGACTTGGATAATCACACACATAAGTTTCTTTTTAAAAGAAGAAACTGATTAGTGTCCGATCGGAAATCGAACTGGCGATTCGTCTAAATAAGATTCTGCATCTTACTACTAGCTCTCATAGTAAAGGACGAAAATAAGCTTATTCATAATTATAACATTGACGTATAAATAGTAGAAGCCCCGACTTCGACCGCGTGAAATCGTTTTTGGTATCATTTTCATTAATTTAGGCAAATTGTTCTACAAATGAGATCATACCCGCACTGCCCTTTTGATAGATTGCATTAAGTCAAAAAAAAATTCTGACCAAGTTTTACATACCGTAAGAAATATAGTTTGTAATTTTTTTTATACGTGAAAATTTGATTTTTTTAATTTACACCCCCGCAATCCCCCTTGCTGGTGGAATTTCTCAAAATCTGTTCTTATTTGACCTTTACTCGGCGAAAGGAATATTCCTACTAAATTTCAAGTCTCTGGGCCTTATGGTTCCATAGTTAATATATACATTGGATATTGATTTTGGAATGTATTTAGTGAGTTTGGTAAATATTTCAACGAGCAAAATTATTTTGTAATTAAAAAATCGTGAACGCGATAGCTAGTAAAGAAACATTGCGTCTTAGGCACTGAATTTGGTAACACATTTCTAATATTAATTATGTTAGCATTTAACTGTGATCTCACCTTGTAATATCTTAATGAAAATTGTTCAATCAAATAGGCTCATAAAGCTATTTTGAATCGTTAGTTAGTAACAAACTATCACCGATTCCGAAATTTGATTCCAGTGAGACGAAACCGACAAGAAACTCAGCAGTTACTCCTATTTATATAGTTTTTGTAGTTAACAATGTGTTTAGTTTTCATGTACAACTGGTATCAAGTCCAAACATCTTTATCGCTTATATAATTATTATAATACGGCTTTTGTAATAGGACGTTTTTGACATTTTTTTTTTATTATATGCAAATCAAAAGCGATTATTAGAAATGCGTATGATGCTCAACGCTACAAATGATTTCTCATTCTTCTTTACCCTAGAATAAGGCATTACAAGTTTGATTTTATTTGTATTAAAATTGTGTATTTTGCTGTATACGAGAATATTATTAAGGATATATAAAGTATTATTTAATATATATTGCGATGTTGCCGTGAGCTGGAAAACTATTTGTGTACAGTACATATTGTAATGGAGTACATCGTACCGGAACGCGTTTTTTTGCTTGGTTGTTCGTCTTTCCTGGTAGGATACGGTCACGGTCGAAGCCTTTCAGCAGTCAGGAATCCAAACAATTAGGAAATCCAATTTCCTATATTGTTCAGCCGGAGACGGAACCCAGGATCTCGCACCATTGTGCCAGCAAGACCAACGTATTTATTAGTTCCATTTAATGGTACATTAGAGCGACTTGTAAATGTATTTCCCCGATTTAGAGAAAGCATATGAAACAATAGGCAAGATAAACCTTACCCCACACTTAGTCCAAGCCTTTACCGGACACGGTGGCTTCTCCAGCTATTTACACCGTTTTAAATGCAAAAACACACACGAATGTATTTGTGACCCCAATGAACACGAAACCATAGAACATCTGTTGCTTAACTGCCCAAAATATGAAGCACAAAGGACAATGTTAGAAATAGAATTAGATATTAAAATAAATAAGAATAACGTAACACATATACTAGAAAGTAATAGGGAAAGAGAGATATTTTTAGCATATTGTGTTAAAATAGTTTTAGATGTAAATAGTCGCAATAGAACCAAGTAATTTAACATAATACGATATATAGTGATGATATAATTAGAATAATTCTAGACATACTTTATTTTACTTATTTCTTAGGCAGTGAAAATAGGTTACAGTTTTTGTTATGCTTAGGTAATAATACATAAATGTAGAAACGTTGTTGAGACCCAATATGGTCACACAGCATAACATTGTTCAACGATCAAGATTTAGTTTTATTTTAAGTATTAGTATATAATAAGCCCTAGTATATAATAAGCGTTAGGTATTAATTTGTATTATACTTATTAGTTTAGCAGTGCTAGCTTATTTGTATTACTGATATATATCTTAATTTTAATTATATTAATCACAAAGTTTAATAGACTTATTATAGAAAACTGAGATAGAATCTCAGTTTTCTATAATAAGCTTATATATAGCGTTGAAAATGTCTATGCCTATCCTGATATGATAGAAATTGTTAAAACTAGAATATTACGATGTAATTATGCGATATTTAGATGTACAAAGTCTCCGCCCCGTGTTGGAGGGCAACTTGAATTTTTTATAAAATAATAAAAATAAAAAAATGTCCTAGTCTATGTATATTCACCCTAAGTTATTATCAAATTCAAGTACATTGCTATTACAAAAAAAAATACAATCATTTTGCGAAAATTTTATAAGTTTCTATCTATCTTACTATAAAACTGCTGTGAAATAACTTTCAATATACCATTATAAACAAAAACAATAAATAAACCGCATAACACTCATTCAAATGAAAATATAAAGTAACCCGACCAGGAAGCAATGTATTTAGAATTTTTGATTTATGTACCTTTGTTTTTAAAACTTTATTACAGTGCACACATAATAACATATTTGAATAAATCTTAATTACCATATTTAGCTGTTTATGCAACCTATAATTCTTCATATTTATAATCAAATTTTAATTGTCTTTCCGTTACTTGAGTGAATAAGTTTTAAGCATAAAGACTGTTAAATATAAATTATTATTTTGTTTGTATTACCCTCATTTGAATCCGTTTTAGTAAAAATTACACGGAAAATATTCAGAGGTAAATTATAGTACCTCATAATCAAACAATACGCGGTATTAAATAAACAAATACAAAAATAAATTTCAAATCCTACGCCAACCTGTTAAACTTATTATGTAAAAGTTCCTTCAAGCACTCAAAGGAACTTGTTCTGCTAAGCCTCCAGCCTCCTCCTCTGGTATCCTGAGCAGAAGGAATACCAGTCAGGGAAATACCGCATGCGTCAATCTATAAATGGTTTACGTGAGCGTTCAGTACATGGCGCTAAACAATTTTTCGGAAAATCCAAGTAATATACAAGTGTCAACCATTACTTGTGAATAATTAATAAAAAATATATACGATTATAAATTAGAACAAAGTATTTATAGAGAGAGTGTGAATTAATATTAGGAATCTAAATAAACAATAAGCAAAGGCGTTTGATAGTCCCACTCATGAGTACAGACACCTATTTACTCATGCTTTTAAGGATATAGAGCTTAGACCCGCAACGCTACTTTGATCCAGGAGAACAAGCTGTGTACCTTAAAATTACTCCCGGGATATACACTAAAAGCTTTTTTTAATCGTCTGCTTAGTAGTGAATCTGCCACCGATTCAAAAGGTGGCTTCAACCGAAAAGATACCAGCAGGAAAGTCTGTAGTAACTTTTTTGACAACTATATTTCTAATATTATAGTCTAAACTAATATTATAAAGAGGAAACATTTGTATTTTTGTATGTATGTGAATATATATGTTTGTAACGTTTTCACAAATAACTACTGGACCGATTTCAAAAATTTTTCCACCATTGGAAAGTTGCATTTCCACTGAATGAAATAGGCTATATTATTTCCCAATTATAATACGTTCTATAATATAGAACGTATTATAATCTACAAAAAAGTCAGCGAAACCATATGCCTAACTATTGTAGTTATGCCACTGTAACTACTTTTTTGCATTTTAAAAATTAATAAAAGTGCTTACTATGATCAAACCATATTATTCATACCATAAAAATTACGGACATATTTTAAAAAATCTTTCAATACCTGTAAAGAATATTTATTTGACTAATGTCGGATATTCTACGTAAATGATGTTACGAATTAAAAAAGTGTTATATATATATATATATATATATATATATATATAATGTAAATAAATGTAAGTGTGTATCTAATAATCTGAAAGGAAGTGATTAAAAACTAAGTGAAATAAAACTTTTATGTCAACAAAAATAAATGTATAGTCCGACTTAGTAGACTTTGCACTGCCGTGAGGTCAGTATCTACGCGGGTAAAACCCCTGGACATTGATAGTATATAATATGTTGTAAGAGTAATCTTTATATATTGGAACGGTACTTCTAAAAATTACCAAATAAAAATTGTTAGGTTTGTTTGATATTATTGATTAGGACAAAATAAGGGCAAAATTTGAGCCAAACAGGACTTCAAAATTTCATAGAGAGGAAAGACAGACACATCGAGAATAAGATGATGCTTAAAACAAACATAGTTTTTTTTACATGATCATTACAGCATTTGCCACACCTAATATTTTGACGCATTCTCTTTCAATACAGTCATTTATTTAACCACGATCTCAGCTGATATAGAGATAACACTAAACGCACTTGCATTAAAATAGAGGAAGTTTAAAAGCATTTAGTACTGTCACGAAATATACACTGTTACAAATTTATTTCTCTTTCATTGAGGTTTTTAATAATAAAAGAACTACATCACTATATTTTTTTTTATTTATTGGTTCTTTCGCCTCCTACCAAATTTATGTTTTTTAATATATGATCTTTAGAGATATGTCTATTCAAACAGATTCAGCCCTAATACTAAAGTGACGAACTGCCTCATTGGTCTAGTGGTTAGCATGTTCGACTACAAACAGTTTTCCATTTAGATTTTCTCAATATTTGCCCGAAGTTGGGAAGTTGGCGGTGTTACCCACCCCCGTGCCTCGGAGAGCACGTTAAGCCGTCGGTCCTGCGCCGTGTGTCGGATTCCCGTCACATCGGACTATGACAGTGAAGGAATAGAGAGTGCACTTGTGTACTATTCCTGCCAATCCGCAGTGGATCAGCTTGGTGGGTCTATGTTCTAAAATCCCTATCTCATGCGAGTGAGGAGGCTTGTACCCAGCAGTGGGACGTTAATGGGCTGCTACTTACCTTTTTTTACTAAAGTGATATATTTTATATTTTTATATACCTTTATAGCAAGAAAAAGAAAAATTCTTAGTACTTTATGAGATAATTTATGTATAAAACTCATATAGAAATAGTTGTCGAAATCTGTTACCTTAATCTTTTGAGGTAATTTGTTAAGATAATAAGAGTATATGTATTTTTTTGTAATAAATGAAAGATGATTATTCAAGATATGTATATTAAAATAGTAAAAATAATCACGTTCTATTTTAAGGGAACATAAATATATTTAGTGGAAAGTCTACTAAGCCGGACTATAGTTTTATTTTCGTTAACATAAAAGTTAATTTCTCTTCGTAATTAATTCTTCTTAGTAACTTCCTCTCAGATTATGAGATAAACACTTAAATTGAAAGTCTAATCAACAGATTTTACTTTATAACAATATATATCTAACTAATACATTTTTAAATTCGTAACAATATTTAGGTAGAATTTACGACAAGAGCAAATTCAAAAATTTTTTACAGGTATTGAAAGAATTTTTTTAATCGACTTAGTAATTTTTAGCTGGATTATAATAAATTCTTCTATAACATTAGAGAAGAGATTTATTTGTAATACTTTACTATACAACATTTGACATTCTGGAGTTCGACTCGCGATAAATTATTTTCTTTAAATTAAGATTTATAAATTCGTTATATCTTTTGAATGGATTTTAATAATTTTAAAATTATTTTACAGATATAAAACCGCTCCTTAATAAAATATATTTAATAGGAAAAAAACTTATACATGGGTATGAATGATATGGTTTGATTATTGTCAGCAATTTTATTAGCTTTTAAAATGTAAACAAGTGTTTATAGTGGCATACGTACAGTAATTGGACATATGGCATCACGGACTTTTTTGTAGATATAAATACATTGTATAATATTTTAGAATATTTTTTTGTTCTATCATTAATAGTCTCCCCAGCGCACCAAATGACATATTTTTTGTGACCATTTTTTTGACACCTTGGGTTACATTAATGCATTTTTATTAGAGATCCCATTTTTTTTATGAGAAATAATATAGCCTATGTCGCTCTATGAGAATGCAGCTTTCTAATGGTGAAAAAATTTTAAAATCGATCCAGTAGTTTGTCAACACACACTATATTACTTACTGTAATATAGTCTATGTTACTCAGTGTGAATGTAGCTTTCTCCAGTCCAGTAGCTTTTAAAACGTAACAAATATACATACAAAAACGCAAATGTTTCCTCTTTATAATATTAGATTAGATAACCTTGATAATAAGAGAACAGTTCTAAGTACTTTGTGAGATACTTTATGTAAAGACATCTATATAGCTGATTTTTATTGACGTATATTTATTACGAATATTTTCTGATATACAAAAATCATTTGAGGTAATATCTACCTCAGCTACCTGATTGATGATGAAGAGAAATATCATAAAGCTATATTTTATATAAACCCCGTTTAATATGTTTTTATTATAATATTCCCTTGGAAAGTGTTCGTAGATGAAATAGCAGGTACGTTTAGTAAAAAGTGACCAGCTATATAAAAACAATTGATACAAAAATGCTACTCCAAAGCTTTTAAAAACACGAGTAAATAATTTGAAACAAAAACTTTTGTCTTTTATAGGCCACCATTAATTTTTAGCTGAAACTAAAAAAATGTATTTGAAATTATGATTGTTAAGTATGTACAATAGTAAAAAATTCTCTAACATTGTCGTGTTGCTATGTAATTTCGCTCTCAATCATAGATAAATTAGTTTCAAATCGCCTTGACGCTCGGTTAATAGGTTACACTAATCGCGTTTGTTGCGACGCGGAAAAATTCTAAGCAGATAAAGCATATAGGTAGTACAAACGATCTTTATTGTACTAACTGCATAAATTAATAGAAAAAAGATTTCAAAAATTACGTTTAACATTTCTTCTAACCAGTTAACCGCGTGTCTCCGTATTTAATCTATATATATGTCGGAGTGCAGCAGTCGGTATAACGCTGGCCCCATCTATCTATCGGCGAGGGACAGATGTCAGGGTGCAGAAGTCTGTGTAACGCAGGCCCCATCTAACTATCGGCGAGGGATAGATGTCAGGATGCAGTAGTCTGTGGAACGCTGGCCCCATCTATCTATCAGCGTGGGACAGATGTCAGGGTGCAGTAGTCTATGGCACGCTGGCGCCATCTATATCGGTGTGGGACAGATGTAAGGGAGCTGTAGTCTGTGGAACGATGACCCCATCTATTTATCGGCGTGGGACAGATGTCAGGGTGCAGTAGTCTGTGTAACGCTGGCCCCACCTATCTATCGACGTGATACAGATGTCAGGATGCAGTAGTCAGTGAAACGCTGGCCTCATCTATCTATCTATCGGCGTGGGACAGATGTTAAGGTGCAGTAGTCTGTGTAACGCTGGCCCCATCTATCTATCGGCGTGATACAGATGTCAGGATGCAGTAGTCAGTGGAACGCTGGCCTCATCTATCTATGTATCGGCGTGGGACAGATGTTAGGGTGCAGTAGTCTGTGTAACGCTAGCCCCATTTATCTATCGACGTGAGACAGATGTCAGAATGCAGTAGTCTGTGGAACGATGGCTTTATCTATCTATCGGCGTGGGACAGATGTCAGGGTGCAGTAGTCTGTGTAACGCTGGCCCCACCTATCTATCGACGTGGGACAGATGTCAAGATGCAGTAGTCTGTGGAACGCTGAGCTCATCTATCTATCGGCGTGAGACAGATGTCAGGATGCAGTAGTCTGTGGAACGCTGGCCTCATCTATCTATCGGCGTGGGACAGACGTTAGGGTGCAGTAGTCTGTGTAACGCTGACCCCATATATCTATCGACGTGGGACAGATGTCAGGATGCAGTAGTCTGTGGAACGCTGGCCTCGTCTATCTATCGGCGTGGGAAAGATGTCAGGGTGCAGTAGTCTGTGTAACGCTGGCCCCATCTAGCTATCAGCGTGTGACAGATGTCAGGGTGCAGTAGTCTGTGGAACACTGGCGCCATTTATCTATCGGCGTGGTACAGAGTCAATTGTGACAATCCGGCGCGCGTCTCTCTAGTTTTTTGAGTGACCGCCCGCCGGTGTGGTCGATTATTGAAACTTTCGCGTTCCTAGCTATTATTATTAATAAGTTTGTGTAACATTAAGTGACTAAAAATTATAATCTGAGTTAAATAATAAAATGTTTGATTGCACCAACATTACCCACCAACGCCCACAGTATGGAAATTGAATTATTGCTGCTGCTCCTTCTCTCTTATTCTCCGACATATACAAACAATAAAAGTGCGTGCATTCAAGTAGACATGTCAGAAGTGAAACTTCTTTGGCAAAATATCTAAAACTTTAGATTTCCCGGACTTAGATGGAGGGGAAAAGGAAGATATTTTAGGACTATAATGAACTTAATTTTCATTAAAATATAAAAAATGTAAAAAATTATTGAAATCTCCAATTACGAACCGTAAATTAAAATGGCACGTGTTTTTTGTTAATATTAAAAATATTTAATTAAATTTTGTTCATGAATTCAAAATTTAGAAAAGAGAATATTTTATGAAAAATAGTATATTAAATTATTAAATGGGGAGTGGCAAATTAATATGCCACAAGTCATTTTGTAAATATTAAAACTACCTAATCTTCAAACGCATTAGTATAAAAAACGCTGCACATCTTCGTCACTCTAATCAGGCGTTTCATCCGTAAAAAAACTACCCTGTTCGTTGATCTCGCCAAAACTCGACAGCAGTTGGACTGATTTGGCTAATTTTGGGTGTAATTTTTTTATAGATCTCCATGGAGACTTTTAAAGGCGAGTAAATATGAAAAAAAAAATGCTCGGGATATAGAGGCAATTTCGCTTTTCCTAACAAAATAATTGCTTCATTCGTCTAGTCGTTAGCATGTTCGACTACAGACAGGTCCTGGGTTCGAGTCAAGGGTGAGGCGAATTCAAAAAATCG
Source organism: Elymnias hypermnestra (assembly GCA_015832385.1). Taxonomy (NCBI): domain Eukaryota; kingdom Metazoa; phylum Arthropoda; class Insecta; order Lepidoptera; family Nymphalidae; genus Elymnias; species Elymnias hypermnestra. The sequence continues at coordinate 1,564,704 of JACTOM010000069.1, read as the reverse complement.
ATATTGAGTTTTCAATTAAAAGTTGAGTTATTTTAGTGCTCCAACTCCGTGCCTCTGAGAGCACATTAAGCCATCAGTCCTGCGCCATATCTCTCTCCGGTCATGTAGGATGGCCGTCACATCTGACTATGAAGGTGAAGGAATAGAGAGTGCATTTGTATACTATGCCTGCCGATCCGCAATGGAGCAGCGTGGCTGGTCTATCCTCTAAATACCCTCTCTCATATGAGTGAGGAGGCGTGTGGGACGTTAATAGGCTCCTACTTACTACTACTACTTACAAAGTATTTCTACCTGTCAAAAATTTGATTTTCGTTTCGTCGTTTACTAACAAATTTAATTTAAAAGTCGTTTCGCGGTCAGAGTCAATTTAAAAAGGATTTTTTTCGTTTGTTTTTCACATGGGACATTGACAGCCAACAATTTCTAATCGCGTTTCGTAATTTCTAAATAATATTTGTCGGACTTTGGCGGAATCTGGGCGGAAAGGTCGCGTGTTTTTGATTACGAATTCTTTTTGTTCCAATTAAATTTTAACCAAAAAGATATTCCAAAGCTAAAACATTTTGCTACCATCATCATTCAGCTAGTAATTTTAAAATTATTCTTAGTTCACACTCAAATATGTTATTCAAATTTTAATCAACCAATTTATTAAACAAATTTATATTGAAAAAAGAAAAGTGGCATATATTTTAATTTTCAAAAGATTTAAAAGTTTCTTTTTGTTTAATAACTTTAACGTTTTTGTTTTATTCAGACCAAGCCTCTAAATGCATTCTAGACGTCTTAAAATTTGAAAACATCTTCGTTTTTCATCGTAACTACAATTTAAAAGGTTATTTCTATCCTTTGTCTATTGGTCACCACTTTTTACGCTTGACGAATATACTGATCAAGACCTTTTGTATATACAATTTATTGATTTATCTGTCAATCTAATTAATACTCCACAAGGAGCACCAATCGTCGATAATAAAACCCTGATGGTTGGATTAATTTCCTATTTATGAATTGCTTCCAAAATTGACGATACACTTTAAAATTTTATGTTAATGATTTTCTTGAAGCGGGTAATTATTAGTGAGTAATAAATGGTTTTTAATTGTTTTTTTATTGGACAGGGGAATCAAACACGCTGATGATTCAAAATCTGTTTATCTTCAACATATCCAACGATGAGAAAGATCCTAATGTCCTTAGCACCTAATGTATAAGAGGATGTTTTAAAAGAAATGAATACTTTGCCAATAAGACTCTTATGTCGTGTCAAATTTCATCGCGTAGTATATTCCACATTTTACTGAAAAGGGCGATACCAGTATTATGCAATTATTTCCATTAGGTGCTTAGTTTTTTAGCCATAGTTTTGAGATTATAAAGGTTTTAAGTTTTATACACCACAGAACCCTAAAAAATGATACACCTCATATACCATAGAACCCTAAAAAATCCAAGTTACAGAAGTCCGGGTTATTTGCCAAACACCGAACAAATGTATAAAATGCGATTGCGATTTTGTCAAAAAATCAAGGCCGTCTGAAAATAAAGCACATGTCACAATTCTGTTCAATCCTGTTCGATTACATTGTTACAATATTGATTGACAAACAAAAAATTGTCTTTTTAATTATAATTAACAGCAGTGTACCTCAGTACTAGGAATTATTTGCGGGGTTTTACAAAGGCGGTTCACGGACACGATTATTAATATAATGTTCTGATAATGAGATAATCAACACGGTCTTTGTGAGCTGATTTTGATGGTCCGTCGCGATAGGAAGCATTGTTGTATGATGTCGCTGTAAGCTAATATTATAAGAAACATTCCTTTATCATTCCTAAGAGATAATGTAATACACAAAATAATGTATGGTAGAATAACTCTCATATATAGATATACAAAAGTCCCCAATGATATATATCTATCATTTTAGGATAACTCACTATATTCATATTGCAATTTGCGTACTGTTAGAAACTATATCATCACTTACTATCAAGTGAGTTAAGCTGTAACCTGTCAGCACAAAAAATAGGTAAAGTAAGTAGGATAGGAAAAGTAATCTTTACCGGGCTCGAGATTTTCTACACTTAAGATTGAAGTATAGACCCACCATACTGCTCCACTGAGACTTGGAGGTTTTCTCACGGTGTTTATCATCATCGCAAACTTTTATACATATAAAGAAATCTTTGTAGTGTTTGCCTAGGATTCGATCCCGATTTTCACTAGAATTCACGAGTCTAACTACCAGTACCAGATGAGATAGCAATGAATAACCAGTTATTCATTGCTATTTCATCAAATTTATATAATTACTTTAAAATTACCTTCTAAAATCGATCGCGGGACTTCTGATAAAAGCGTGATTAACTCGTAACATTGCGTCAGCAAGGATTTAATCTTATAATGTATCATCATTTAAAGTCAAGTCACGTGTTTTTCATTCATTTTCAAGAAAAAAATTATCTATAACAAACTAAGAAACTATTCGCGCTAATCTGATTTCGTGATATAAATATATCCGGTTGTATGATTACTCAATAATGTAAATAATAACAGATACTAGTTAACGACCTCTTAATAGATACTGGTATTAAATTATTAATCAAAACAAAATTACCCAGCCATTTGTCACCTGTAGTATTCCATTCACAGTTTATACCCGTATTGCAGGAAAATATTAAAACCGCAATAAATCTCGTACTGAGAACAGAATGGAGACTGAATCATCATAGTGGAAGAAATTTCCCAGTAAACTTCCTGTCGACCTTGTACCCACAACTATTTAGATCAACACGACAAAAAAATGTATCAGATACGTGTGTATATTTTTTACATAGGTAATGTCAGCGACTTTTTGTTAACGGGGGAAATCTTTCGGTCTTTTGGTGGGAAATCCGATAAAAAAAGATTTTAGATACATGACTGACACATTACCGAAGTATACAAATGTTCTAGTATTACCACTGTTTTAATTACAATATTTTACACTAGTTTAAATAGATTGAATTCAAATTCTTTAGATATAAACTAGAAGGACATCAAATATATATTACATTTCATTAAATCTATCAGAGGTCGCCTAGAGGTCGAAGTTGAACCACAATTAATTAAAATTGTAACTTTGAACAATTATTAAAGTTTTATTGTCAAAGGCTATCTAGGCTTTTATTATCAAAGAAATATAATATTATAACTCCAGCGGCTACCGGTTTATCAAAGACTACTCTCAAAAAACTCATTTTTTATGAATAGATTATTCTATTCTTATAAAAATGAGTTCCTATTTCCCTAAGTCACGACATCACGCGTGCACGGCTGAGCCAATTTCGATATTTCTTTTGTTTTTCTGTTCGTTTGACAATAGGAATTTCAAGTAAAATTAATTAGCATAAAAGCTTTTCTAATATAACCAACCTCCTTAGTGCTTTTGACAATATAAACTTTTTTAATATAACCTTATGGCGTTTGACATAATTGTCAGCGATTGACAAAAGAGTCTGTATATGTAATAGCGTGTGTATCAAATACATGGTAGTGTGTGTGATATATTTCTTTATAGATTTTTATATTAATATGCATAATTTATAAAAATATATTACCATTGTGCACTCCTTCTCTATATAAACTACTAGCAGTAACCCGCGGTGTTACCCGCGTAGATACCGATCTCGTGGCAGTAGAAAGTCGGACTATAGATATATTTTTTCTTAGAAGTTAAAAAGTTTTTAATTACTTCCTTTCAGATTATTAGATACATGCATACATTCATTATCTAATCAATATACAGATTTTACATTACAATAATATATGTATAACTAATACAAAAGAGATGAATGTATGATGAATGGTAATATTTTGATAGATGGGGAACAAGTGGAAGAGGTGAAAGAATTTGTATTCTTGGGATCTAAATTTACAAAAGATGGAACATTTGAAAGTCATATTGAAAGGAGAGTAAATACGGGGAATATGGTAAATGGCGCGTTTATGATTAGCCAGATGGTGTCTTAAAGAGCCAGACTGGCTTTGCATGCAGAAGTGTTGGTGCCAATACTTATACTCGTATATGGTAGTCAAAGTTGGGTATGGCAGAAGAATCACAAAAATCATATAAATGCGGTAGAGATGAGAGCGTTGAGAAATATGAGTGGATTAAAACTGAGTGACAGAGTAAGAAATAGTGTGATAAGAGAACGTTGTGGTATAAAAGAAGATGTAATGACTAAAACTGAGAAAGGTATGCTTAGATGGTTTGGGCATGTAGAGAGAATGAATGAAAGGAAACTGAAAAAAAAAGGATTTATGAGTCAAGGGTGAATACGAAAGTTGGAAAACGAAGACCAAGGCGAATGTTCCTATATCAAATCCAGGATATTTTAAATAAGGGCCAAGTCAAGAGTACTAGTATCTGCCTCATTGGTCTAGTGGTTAGCATGTTCGACTACAGACATGAGGTCCTGCGTTCGAGTCCCGGGTCGGGCCAATTCAAAAACCAATATTGAGTTTTCTATTAAGATTTTCTCAATAATTGCCCGAAGTTTGGAAGTTGGCGGTGTGATCCACCCCCGTGCCTCGGAGAGCACGTTAAGCCGTCGGTCCTGCGCCTAATCTCTCTCCGGTCGTGTCGGATTCCTGTCACATCGGACTATGAGAGTGAAGGAATAGAGAGTACACTTGTTGTGTACTATGCCTGCCAATCCGCAGTGGAGCAGCGTGGTGGGTATATGCTCTAAAAATCCTCGCTCCTTGGAATGAGGAGGCCTGTGCCCAGCAGTGGGACGGTAATGGGCTGGTACTTACAAGAGTACTCTAAACTGACGAACGTGTATTAAAGGTTTAATGAGAATGGAAGAAGCGAAGGAGATATGCAAGGATCGTGGCAAGTGGAAGGACGTGGTCTCTGCCTACCCCTATGGAAAAGAGGCGTGATGCTATGTATGTATAATACAGAATAAAATATAGAAAAGTAGAATATCAGAGATAAGTCAATACAAAAATACTTTACAGGCATTGAAAGATTTTTTTAAATCGGTCCAGTAATTATAGCTTGATTATTATAAAATTTTAAACATAAAAACAAATATTCAAAATGCAAAACTTTCTTCTATAATATTAGAAAAGAGATTTATTTGTAATATTTTATTATCTCAAAACTTCCCTACACACATTTGATGTAATTTTGTTTTGTTCTGGAGTTCGAGTCGGGATACGTTATAACGCTTTATTAATTATCAAAATCGGACATTCCATTCAAAAGTCTATCTTTTATTTTTTACGACTCACAACCTAAAGAGAATACAGGTATTATAACTGTCTTTAATGAAATATTATTAAATAGGATAAGGAATAATACAGAGGTATGAATAATATGGTTTGGTTATAGTCAGCACTTTTATTAACTTTTGAAAGGCAACAAAGTAGTAACAACTACAGTAGTTTTACATATGATATCGCGGACTTTTTTATAGATATTAATACGTTCTATAATATTGATGAATATATTTTTGTTTATTTATTTAACAGTTTTCGCAGCGCACGCCAAAATATATTTTTTGTTTCACACTTTGGGTTACATCAACGTTTTTTTTTCTTAGGGATCCCTATTTTTTTTTTTTTTGAGAAATTAATATAGCCTATGTTGCTTTCAAAAAAATATTGAAATCGGTTCAATAGTTTTTGTGTGAAAACGTAACAAACATACATATATAGAAAAACACAAATGTTTTCTCTTTATATTATCAGTTTAGATAGACAAATGCGAAATTTTCATAGTCCTCCATCCGCGTTAGTTTCGTAAAAAGCGATACAAAATTTTTGTTTCACTTATTATTATAATGTGTAGATTCTATTGGAAAAATGATTCGTCATTGTTAAAACTAGCTGAACCCGCGACTTCGTCTGCGTGGAGTGGTTTTTTGGTGGCATTTTGATTAATTTAGACAAATTGTTTTACAAATAAGGGTAGGCCTTTGAGAGTAGATTTTCATAAAATTTACGTTTTATAGATTCCATTATGTCATAAAAAAAATTTGATCAAGTTAAACATACCATAAAAGATACAAGATACAATTTGTAAATGAGAAGTTAACGTTAAAAGTCCTTTTTTTTAATTAATACCCCCGCAACCACCCTTGTGGGTGGAATTTCGGAAAATTCGTTCTTAGCTGACCTCTACTCGGCAAAAGGAATATTCCTACCAAATTTCAAGTCTCTACGCCTTATGGCTCCAGAGATATCGTGGTGAGTCAATAGATATCTCTTATATATATATGTATATAAAGATAATGTAGCCTTACTGCTAATAAATAAATTATTTTATATTGCGTTGAAAATTAATATAACATTTTTCATAACAATGAAAACATCTCCTATTAAGAACTATTAAATAAAAATAATGATTATAGACACTAAAGAAAATGGAAGGCAGAGTACCTAGTGGAACGGTTGGTATTGGTAAAACGTATTCCGAGTCGAAAGTTCAATCCCAGGCAGGCAATACTAAGTAAAACTTTACTAAAGGCTTATATATGTCATTGATACCGTAATAAACTTATAGACACATATAAATCAAGAGATTTTAATCGGATATAATATTAAATCTATGCGATGACAAATGATCTAGAATACAGTATAGATTTGTGTTAGATTTTATTAATTTATTAGTCCTGTTCAAATGCGTTGATATTAAAGTAAGAAAAGCCACAATAGTATTGACATTTCCGGCTCCCAACATTTCCGCGGTAGATATTTTATTACACGGCAAACATTGTTTTGCATTTAGACATCTCGAAAAATATAATGCATACATTTTAGAAAATACAACCTTGGCTTATGGTAATTAAGTATTTTGTTTGTTTACAGGAACTTAATCAATACGTATGTTTAAAACCCGGACATATCGACGATCCCGGTGTAGAAAGAGTCAAGAAGTCAATCCTAGTTTTGTAAGAGAGTTTCATAAAGATAATTTATTTACTACCGTGTTACCTTTGAAAACTAAAACTGCCTCATTGGTCTAGTGGTTAGCATGTTCGGCTACAAACATGAGGTCCTGTGTTCGAGTCCCGGGTAGAGCCCCTTCAAAATGGATATTGGGTTTTCTATTAAGATTTTCTCAATATTTGCCCGAAGTTGGGAAGTCGTCGGTATGCTCCACCCCCGTGCTTCGGAGAACACGTTAAGCCGTCGGTCCTGTGCCTGATCCCTCTCCGGTCGTGTTAGATTCTCATCACATCGGACTATGAAAGTAAAGGAATAGTGCACTTGTGTAATATGCCTGCTAACCCACAGTGGAGCAGCGTGGTGGGTCTATGCTTTAATAACCCTCTATCGTTCGAGTGAGGAGGCCTGTACCCAGCAGTGGGATGTTAATGGGCTGCTACTTACTTATTTCACTTACCTTTGGAAGAGATAGCTTGCAGCAATAATATCGCCTTTGCACGTTTACATCATAGTAATACGACTCTTAGTTGGTGTCTTTTTTATCTTGTGTGCAATAAAGTGTTCTCTCTCTCTCAGTTGTATTGATATTTAAATAGTTATTTTATATGATAAACGACAATCAAGGTTGCCATATAATCGTCGAAATTACAAAAAGCTCATTATGTCTAAAACTCAATTATATAATGTCTCGTAATAGTATATTAAAAAATAAAGCTTTCCAAGAAAATGTAGTGTCCAAATATTGTGATAACTATCTAGTTGTTGTGATGTCACCCGCATTGTTCTTGATTTATGGGAGAATCCTTACTTAATTAGCCTTAAAGGTAAAAGGTGTCATTTCTAAATTTTCATAAAATCCCGAACTGCTTTGAAACCACCTTCGCATTATTACCGGTTTAAGGAACATTTATTGATTTGAAAGTCAATAATGGTCAGAGGTAGAAAATATGTTGTGTTGTATATATAAAATTGCAATGTTTTTTGTTACATACCCGCTGATCCGGCAATTGCCTCAGATACAATAAATAAAAAAGCTGAATGATAACTGCAGAAAGCATATATTTTAGTAAGAAATGTGGTCTAAGCTTAACCGCAACAAAAATAACTCATAATAATAAAAACGCGACTTTAACACCCAGACTTCCGAGCAAGTCCGCCAAATGTTATAGTTGCGAACATAAATTGTTGATTGTCAATATTAAATGTCAAAAACAAAAATGAAATCAAAAAATAATTATTTTAAATTTAATTTTAATTCCGAACGACGGGATGAAAATCTAACGTTTGACATTTAAAACCAAAGAATGAAAAAAGGACCGCACTATTAAATGTCAGGTAAGATTGGTTTGTAAGGGAGAGTTAAACTGTTATTTTTAATATATTCCAAGCATTTTTTTATATTCACTCACCATTCAAACCTTCTCTGGGTTTCCACAAATAATTCAAAATCATAATCAGCCACACCAGTCCAGCCGTTCTAGAGTTTTAACGACACTAACGAACAGCCATTGAGATTTATATATATTGACATGAAAATACGTCGTACGGTTTAACAGTTTAAGTATGAACACGTAACAAATACACAGACAATGTTACATTGACATTTGTATAATCAATACAGATTTAAATCAAGAACAAGTCAAGAATTTTCTTATAAGAATGTATGAATAAAAGGAAGTTAAACCCGGAGCTTTTCACAAGGCTGATAATCTATACGCTTCAGCAGATATGTCCTCAAACGTTATTAATTGCACGTAGAATTTGTTGTCTGATAAGAGCAATAAAAGGTCTCCTTACATTGTACATAGATAAAACATATGTGTACATCAATCAGCTATTTGCTGTATATTACTGCAAAGAGCTTATAGTGCTTTATACCATAAAAGATATGGTTAGTCAATGTGAAGATTGAATTTTTTTTTAATTAACTTTGCCGCAATACTCCTTGCGTGTGGAATTTTGTAAAAATCCTTTGTTAGCTGAGCTCTACTCGGCAAAAGGAATATTTCTACCAAATTTCAAGTTTCTACGCCTTATGGTTCCAAAGAGGTCGTAAGGAGTCTATAGATACCTGGATATCTCTTATATATATANTATATATATATATATATTATGATAAAATAGTCTGTCGAGTCAGCCAATAATTTATATTTAAGATACTTACTGGCTCGATGGACTTTGTTCTGTATTTAGTAAATATTTAAAAGATAATTCTAAATGATATAATTAATATAAAAATAATTCAAAACGATAGTGTTTATTCGATTATTCTAATCTAATCACAACAACACAACAAATACAACACAACCGACGAAATGTCACAAACACTTAACAACTGCTCTTGTAATTTATTCATCGATATATATTTAGTAATAATACATTTAATGATGTATTATTATTTATTTATGTGCAGCGCGCATTCTGTCAATCGCTGACAGTTATGTCAAACGCCATAAGGTTACATTAAAAAAGTTTATATTGTCAAAATCACTAAGGAGGCTGTAATAGAAAAGTTTCTATGGTAGTAAGTTTTCTTAAATTTTGTGTTGTTCCACGCAGGTTTCTTAATTTTTTTCGAATTTAACGAATTTAATTGTCATTAAAATATAAATATAATTTTTGTTTTATATTTCATGAAAACTAGTATATTAAATTGTTAAATAACGAGTAGCAAATTAAAATGCCACATGTTATTTGTAAATAGTAAAACTACCTAACCTTCAAACGAATTAGCAAAACGCTGCAGATTTTCGTGGCGCTAATCACACTTAGCATCCGTAAAAATTTTACCCTCATGCGCCTAAAGAAGTTTCACTTCTAAAAGAATTAGCATAATTGGCCCAGCTGTTCACATGTGACAGCGTAACCAAGGGAGAAAGAAAAGTAAGAGCAACATTAACTGCAAGGTAAGTAAGTACCTGGCAGCCCATTCACATCCCACTGCTGGGTACAGTCCTCTCACTCAAACGAAAGAGGGTTATTAGAGCATAGACCCACCACGTAACGCCAATGCGAATTGGCAGACCTAGTCCACAGGTGTATGTGCTTAGACAAGTGCAATCTTTTTTCTTCACTCTCATAGTCCGATGTGAAAGCATCCCGACACGACCGGAGAGGAATCAGACTAACGATTTTTTATTTATTCGCTGACAGGTCACCGCTTGACTCCAATCTCATTTTGGTGACTTCTCTGGCACAATGGTGCAAGTATTAGCTTCGTTAACAATGGTTCCTGGATAGGATTCCCGGGAGGACATATTTAGGAAATTGCATTTTCTAATTTATCTGAATCTGGGCTGCTCGAAGGCAAGTCGCCAGCCTGCCAGGAAGCAAAGACAGCAAATTTCTTTTAAAGTTGTACTCTTTAATATCATTCTAACTTGTACATTGCCAATAATATGTCAAAAAAACTATATTTCAATAAAGAATTTTTGATTACATTTCAATAGAAAAATATATATCTATATCGATTCAGGGAGAGAGAATGGTTTCATAAAGCCTTTTTTCTTAAATCGATGGTTTTCAGGACACTTGTTTATACATTTTGCGCTTTTTTTTCTCAGTATTAGAATTTTCCTGTGACCTACAATAAGAAAAATCTATACCTAATGTTTACGTTTCCTCTTCAAACAAGTATTGCGCTTAATGTGAAAAAATTGTAGAATTAATTACAAATGAACATTGAGGATATTTTTCCTAGCAAAGATTACAGGAAATCACCCTGATGACACTAATCAATATACTTGATGATTAAAAAAATTACCACAATATTAAGAATTACATTTTATATTACAAAATATAGATATAATGTCATATATACACACAAACACACACACACACACATATACATGTATGTGTGTGTATATATGGCCTGTGCCCAACAGTGCGACATTAATGGGCTGCTGCTTACCTTTTATATATATATATACAGAGAGATAGAGGGAGAGAGAGAGAGAATAGTATGTTTTTTATAGATATTTTAGCGAAGTCGTAAGAGGCAACTCGTTCCATAATTCAATTCACAGATTGTTGCTAATACTTTGTATTGTGGGGAATAAAACTCAGTTTGAGGCTCCGAGATGATCTTAGGCGCCTTCTGTCCGAATCAATTTAGATATTTCATTACAAAAAACATTGAAAAGTATGCGCACACCTAATTTCGCGGGTCAGTTAGAAGAGGTATTATCATAGGCCTCCGTTATTCAGGTTCGTAACTTCGAACGACGAGACACCACTTTTCTGTTGAGAGCGTCCTGCTTCTATCAGGTCCTTATGAACCCTATGGTTTTCGGCTTTCCTAACGCCTTTTTTCAAGTCATAAAAGGCACTTTTTCACGACATGTTTGTCAGATCTTTATAGTATATGACTGTTCCACCTTAAACTTGGCTCCTTCACCTTATTGTCTATGCTCGAATCCTTGAACGGTCCTCTAATGTATCTATTTCCACTCTTTCTTTTAGCGTAATTCCGCCTACACTACTTAGTATACGCAATTCTGGCATATTCAGTATCATGGATCTTTTTCATAGGACAAGCTTCGCATCCTTAGAGGCACTGGTCTAATAGCAGTTTTATATATTTTACTCTTTATTTTAATGGACATTTTTAACTCCAATTACCTTTACAGGGATATATCTGCTCCAATTGATCAATCATCTGGACGCACTGAATCTAGGTACTTAAAAGTTATCACTCTATGCAGAGGTTAATGATAGAGATCGAAGAGATATAAAACAAATATTGTATTTGAATTAGAAATATTGAATCTTCTAGCTTTTTTGTGCGATTAAGAATAAATACTTTAGACATGTGTCGCAATTATTTGTTTATTTTTAGAATAATAATTTTATAATTGTTAAACAATTTACAAATTGCTTCAATGTAAACGTGAATGGATGCAAAGTGTACTTCACGACGCAGCGATACCTCTTTGATAAGCACGTTATTTAAAATTCAAATATTAATTTGTGTTGTTTATTTATTGCTGACAAGATTACGCTTAACTGCGATTTCACCTGATTATTAGTGATGATACATATTAAGATGGAAGTGCGCTAACCTGTCTTTAAGAATTTGCTGGTGGGATGATACTAAGCCACAGCCTAAGCCTTCCCACTAGTTCAGATTTAGACAAATTAGATGCAATTTTAAAAATTTGCATTCCTGGAAATCTCTGCTGACGAAGCACAGTTTATTTATTTATGTTATTTACTTTACCAACAAGACCTTTGAAACTCGTAGACTTAGTGAAGCGATATAATATAGTCTGGGATTCAAATATATTAGTATATTTATCTATCACTTATTTTAATAAAACAACGAAGTATTTTTAATTCTCTTTTACATAAGTTTTTGTTTTTGTAGTTTTACAAATATTCCAACATTACATTTTTGATAACTCTTGATTATATTCTTAAACAAAACTTTTGCTGTTTTTCCTTGTGTTCTTATAGTCCCCTCTGAGATGTCAGTTAAGGGTAGATGACGATACAGTATTAGACAATTATATTGTATATTAATTTCATCATTCATGTTCAATGATTTCTATACCTATTACCAGAAAGCAACTAATAGGCAATTAAAAAAAAACAGCTGTTATATATATTTATCAATGCAACTAATATCACGTAGTTGTGCAAAATATAAACAACAAAAATATTTTAACATAAAAATAGAATAAAATATAATAGCTTTACATAACGCAGACAGGTAGTGTTATATTAATATCTCAATGTGAACATGTGTATCTATTTTTGTGAACATACCGCTAGATGACAAAATGAATAAAAAAACCATAGACTGTACCGTTTGAAACTAACAAAAAACCTGGTGTATTTATTTATATCTTTGATAGATAAACACCGCGACAACAGCCTGTCAATGTATCTTAATTAATAAGAGTGGATTCTTACTTAAACAAAATCTTTATTGCAAGTATTCTGCAATAAAAAAGAAATTTTATACATTTTTTTTTCTTTTAAAATGAACACAGATTCAATGTCTATATACAGGAATTGTCAGCTCATTTGAGACATTCATCTAAATTCCAATGTTAGACTTTTGAAGATGACTCCAAAAGGATGCTATAAGTTTCTTTTTGAACCTGTCTAGAACTCCTGTTTCAGCGAACATGTTTGATGCACTGCAATAACTCGATGGCCTCATAGGAGTTCTTCATCTTTCTCCGGCCTAATCCCACTGTGATTGGGGTCGGCTCTTCTAAACGCCTTTCCCAGCAGATCACGACTCCCTGTGCTCTCTGAATCAAGGCATTGTTCTACTAGATCATTTTTAATTGTTGCCAACCATGTCAATTTGGATCTACCACGCCTTTTTGGACCCGATTCCAGTTGTAAAATGTTTTTGATATATCCGAGGCATGCCTTCGCATGACATGACCAGCGTAGGCAAGCTTCCGTAAGCTTAAGTTCGTTATGCATTGTTATATTACACTCTTAGGACATGCTAAGAGAGTGTGCACTTCAAATGAACTAAGTTCAAGCTCAAAACCAGCGTTGACATAAAATCCCAACAATTGTAGAGCGGTGTTACCATTTTCGCCAATATATTTTACTGCGACAACTTTAATTATGATGTCTTATAGAAGATCTAATGATATTTTTAGTTGCAGTTAAGTATGATAAAAGAAATAAAAGGTCATTTATTTATTTATAAATTCTGGGCCCTGAGATCCAAATCCTTATAGAATTTGTTGCTTTATCTATATATATACAACATGTGTATAAAAAATCCCTCACAGTGTTGACCGTGACGAACTGTGAAACTGTTCAACTAATATTGATTTATTTTTCACATAACAGGATTTAGAATATAGATTTTTTTAAATTATAATAAAAAATGTTTTCAATTGTTTTTACCTTTTTTCTCACGCTATGAAGGTGAACAGAAAGGTTTCAGACAGAAAGTTACCCTTCGACCAATATGAACCAATAGAACCAATGAGAATCAATAGGTGCATCAGACTCGTGGCAGGCAGGCGTTTCCTCTCTGTTTTTACTTGGGATATCATTAAGTATGAGTTCTGCTGTCAACTAAGTGTCACATCCAATGGATGTCTTAGTTTAAGTTTTATATTTAGCTAGGTAATGTTATAAATTATTATCTGAGCTGTATGTTTAATATTTAACTTTGCTGCGGAAATCTTTTGCGTCGTACAAAGAAGAGATAATTTACAGAGAGTACTTCCGTGTTTTACCTACTTCATCGTTTGATGCCTGCCTCATTGATCAGTGGTTAGCATGTTCGACTACAGCCATGAGGTCCTGGGAGCGAATCCCGGGTCGGGCCAGTTAAAAAATCATTATTTAGTTTTCTATTAAGATTTTCTCAATATTTGCCCGAAGTTGGGAAGTTGCACTTGTGTACTATGCTTGCCAATCCACAGTGGAACAGCGTGGAGGTCAATGCTCTAATAAGCCTGTCTCATATGAGTGAGGAGGCCTGTGCCCAGCTGTGGGACGGTGATGGGCTGCTACTTACTTACTTACTTCCGTGTATGTATGGACAGCAATACATAATTCCTTTCTTACAATAAAAAATACTGTTAGTGCGTGCGTACAAAATACACACGTCAGAAGTGAAACTTCTTTGACAAACTAATTTTTAAGTCTTGTTTATAATTTATACAAATCTAAATCTCTAGATTAGAAGGGAGGGAAAAGGAAGATATGCTAGGAATCATCATTAGCAAATTAAAAGTATTGAAAATTAATACAAATAATTTAATGAAATCAAATGTTTTTTATCAATATTATAAATGATTAATTAAATTTTGTTTTTGAATTTAAAATTTATAAAACAAATTTATGAAATTTACATTTTATGAAAAATAATATGTTGAATTATTAAATGGCGAGAAAAAAAATTAAAATGCCACATGTTATTTATAAATATTTAAACCACCTAACCTTCAAACGATTTAGCATAAAAAATGTTGCACATCTTCGTGACGCTAATCACTCATTTTATTCGTAAAAATTTTACCCTCATGCGCCTTAAGAAATTTCACTTTAAGAAAAACTAGAAATTGCATTTAGCATGGACGGCTCCTACGTATAAATAGTCAAGTATAAAAACCTAATTTGGTTAGACAGGGTTTCAAAGGTTGATTATTTATTACAGTACTACCTTTTGTGCCAATGATATGATTAAACATCATGTTTTAATATCTATATGATTTAAAAAACGATAACCTAATGTTATATTATCAATTTATCAGCAAAATTATACAAACCTCAAATTGTCACATGTGCAAGTTGACCGTTTATACTTAGGGACTGTCGATATGTTCACAGATGGCTAATCTCGAGAGAGATTAGCCATTGTTCGGTCAGTAGAACATAATATAAATCGTATAGCGTGTGAACCAGTAGCAAATGGGAAAACCTGTTCAACGATAAAAAAATTATAGCCATATCGATTATGCGATGCATATTTCTGTAGTCATGAATAATTGATTATTCCTGTGCAGTTAATTGACCTTGGCGGGCTTGTCGTGCACTTGTTAGATTTTTAATAGACTAACAGATTCCGGCGCGTACGTCTATTTAATTGATTTATAAATATATATATATATATATATATATATATATATATATATATATACTAGCATATCACACGTCTACGAATAATAAGTAGGAGTAAGGAGATGCNTATATATAGTTATATATAGTTATATATATAGTTATATATATATATATATATATATAGTATATATATAGTTTGTATGTATCTTGTTGACATATATTTCTGTTAGGGTGATAACTGGATTCAGTAGAAACCACCTACTACAAAAGTTGTAAATTGTTTTAAATTAATTCAATTCATATTCACAAAATATTTAATGAAGTAAGCCTTTACAACACTTATGAAACGAATGTTTTGTACCGTTTAATTTTTTTATCTCAAAGAATAGGCATATTAACAATGTAGCCTTTGCGAAATTTGTTATTTTATTTATTTGGGAAACAAACAATTATTATATAACTTAAAAATTAGATTACAACTAAATACACAAAAATCAGTCCGTTTTCCACTAATTACTAACATATGTACGTAGCTATAATGTATTAGAAAATAATAGAGTTATTTTATATAACATACAAAGAATATAAAAGGCAATTAAAAAGATTATTCTTTATTTATATTACTTTTTAATAATCATCCCACAAAAAGTTCGACACAATAAAAAACAAAAAAAAATTATGTTAAACGTACATACATGGTCTCTACATACCTGCCTCATTGATCTAGTGATCTAGTGGTTAATGGTCCCGCGCCGGGCCAATTCGAGATCGATATTAAGTTTTCCATTAAGATTTTCTCAATATTTGCCCGAAGTTGGCGGTGTGATCCACCCCCGTGCCTCGGAGAGCACGTTAAGCCTCCGGTCGTGTCGGGGTCCCGTCACATCGGACCATGAGAGTGAAGGAATAGAGAGTGCAATTGTGTCCAGTGCCTGCCAATCCGTGAAGCAGTGTGGTGGGTCTGTGCTCTAAAAACCCTCTCTCATGCGAGTGAGGAGGCCTGTGCCCAGCAGTGGGACGGTAATGGACTGCTACTTACATTACCGTATACTCACATATAGACTATCCTTATATGCATTCATTTTATCGTCATTAATTACAATTTCCGTTATAAATGTGACATGGTCGATAAATGAATGTGTTTTTGGCATAGTTGGTCAAAGGTGCAGGTTCCAAAAACAATGATTGGTGCCTTATATTGGTGTTCCTAGGACATTTGAAATAAATATTTCTCAAGAGCAATTTAGAGTCAACTAAGTTATGAAGAATTTGAAAAAAAAAAAATATTTGGTCTCTGATAATTCTTGTTTCTAAATGATTTAATTGAATATTGTTAGTGTTGACAGTAGACTATTAATTTCGACCACTGGGCAAGCACGAGTTATTATAGTTATTTGTGTATAATATGTACAAATTAGGATGTAGTTGTTTGTGTATGTCTGTGTGAATACATGTCCCACTGTTATCTGCTACTACTACACTATTGTCTTTTCTGTATAAGTTATATATTTGGTTTTATTTATAACTAGCAGACCCAAAAGACTTCGTTCTGTCAAAAAAATTTGGAATGTGGCAGATTTCAGTTTTACGAATGATTTTTGAAATGAAATGACAGTAGTATCAATGATCTATAGCTCATACATTTTGTGACAATTCAATTGAATTGGAACTTTGCGCAGCGGTAATTAAGTGCAAATTGACTCTTGCTTCGACAACAGTGAGTGATTTAATATAAACTTTATTGAAGGGCAATAAAGATCTAATTGGCTCTACATTTATTCAGAAAACGTTTGTATGGGAAACAGAAAAGGGCTGTTTTTAGGGTTTTCCCCTGCAATTATTCGAACTTTTCTCTCCGAAAAACCATCCTTGGACATCAACGAACTTTTAATAAAAGAATTGGCAAAATTGGTCCAGGCGTTGTTGAGTTATGCGCTTACCAACACGTGTTGCGATTCATTTTTATATTATAGATATTGTAGTGTACAAATATACAGTAATAAATAAATGAAGAACAGTTGTTATTTGTTTTGTTTATAAGTATGTGTTATAAAACTGTGTGTTTCCCAAATAAATTATGTGTAAAGTTACAATGCTTTCGACGCACGTCGTAATGACTCATTTTCATTAGATACCTGTCCAACAGCTGTTCTCCCCGGAATCGTATATCGTGGGCATTCCCCGGCAGCATACTTTCATTGCTTATTTTAACATGGTATTTCACTGATGTATGTGCTCTTACGGTATTTCTTTTTGCACTTTTAAGACGCTCTGAGTTCATTATCACTTTTTGTATGCATATGGGTATGATTTGCATTTCGATGGAAAAAATATCTTAACAACTAGCTCTGAACAAAATGTCCTTTTGTAATGAACCTTGACAAGGGTTGTTGACTGCAACTGTTCACCTTTAAGACGTTACTACACATTGATTGATAGTAATAAAAGTAAAAGTAAGTAAGTAGCAGCCCATTAACGTCCCACTGCTGGGCACAGACCTCCTCAATCCAAGGAGCGTGAGTTTTTAGAGCATAAACCCACTGCTCCACTGCGGACTGGCAGGCATAGTACACAAGTGCACTCTCTGTTCCTTCACTCTCATAGTCCGATGTGACGGGAATACGACACAACCGGAGAGATAACCGGAGATATCAGGCGTAGGGCCGACGGCTTAACGTGCTCTCCGAGGTACGGGGGTGGAGCACACCGCCAACTTCCCAACTTCGGGCAAATATTGAGAAAATTTTAATAGGAAACTCAATATTGATTTTTGAATTGGCCCGACCCGAGACTCGAACCCAGGACCTCATGTCTGTAGTCAAACATGCTAACCTCTAGACCAATGAGGCAGTTTTAACATCGATAGTAATAAGTTCTCTGAAATATGAAGAAACATCCAATATGCGAGTATGAAGTGTCTGTTGGATATTTTCCAATATATACTCTAATGTCGTTCATTTGATAGTTAAGTTCCTTTACTGTACATAAGATATATAAGAGAAGCATACAGAATATTTGATGGTGACAATGCACTCATGATTTATACCAAAAACAACTCATAAGATTTGCTTTATACTTTCACTTTTATAATCTTAGTAAGGATTTTTACTTTATATCCTCGTTTATATCGAATCAAAGCCTAAAATATTAGTTTAAATGGAGACATTTCCATCTCTTACAACCTTTTATCGCATTCATAACTAGCCCTTGTCCTTTCACAGGCTCTATCCGTGTACCAAATTTCATTTAAATCGGTTAAATAGTTTTGGCGTGAAATCGCAAAAGACAGACAGAGTTACTATTCAATTTATAATGTTATTAAGAAGTTTTTGTTCTAAAACATATGCAAATTGTCACACAAGCCGTTATCGAATTTGAATGAAATAAAAATATAGTGAGAGTTTCCACAAATACTGAATAAAGCTTATTTTATTAATGTATGTTACAATTAGATAGTAATTATATATACTGATAAATTAATTGATCTTAAATTAATTATGTTTAGTCCTTTACAATTATGGTGAATATTTATTTATTAAATTAATATATATATTATAAAATTATCCTGGTCTTTGTTCGCGTAGTAATATAAAATCGGTGGGCAAACGGACTGCCCCGTTTTTAAAAATGTCAAGCTATTCGTAATACTAGGATATTGAACTATGCGTAATTATGTGACTAAAATTTAATATTATAATATTAAACCTTATCATATACGTCAAATTGTTACTGACCATTAAATCGCTGACTTCATAAGGAAGCTTAGAAGCACACTATACTTAATTTACCTATATTTCTTCTTACAAATAATTGTAAACAAAGGGATTTATTTTTTGAAGCAAAAAATACTTTAATGGCTCTCGGGAATTATATGTAAATATATATTGTGTATGTTAATGTAAATAAATACTGGATAGGTAAATTATATATTATGTATATTATGTATATTTTGTTCAGTATATTGCTTTGTACTCGTATGTTCCTAATTTCTCTCCGACTGTAGTGGATTGCCGTCCGATTGGACTATGAGAGTGAAGGAATAGAGAACGTACACTAGTGTACCATGCCTCCTTCTTTGGAGCAGTGTGGTGGGTCTACGCTCTAAAAACACTCTCTTCTGTTAGTAAGGTGGCCTGTGCCCATAAATGGGACGTTAATGGGCTGCTACTTACCTTTTATAGTGCTAAAGAAATCTTGGATGAAATATTTAGGAAATAATAATCCAGTTACGAATGTTTATCATTTGAAACGACAATGGAGCGTTTTCTTTATATTTATTTAGTTATGCACCACTTTCTAATAAAACTAGTGCACAAAAGACACCTTATCTCTTTCCAGAATTCTAAATCCATCGCTTACGGTTTTACAGAAACAAAACGTATTAAATTTTGATTTAAGACACAAGAAGATAATAAATCATATAATTAAGGAATAATTTATATTTATTTTAATTTAATGTCACGAGCTTTTTGGGTACGCGTCAATTAGACATAGTTGGTGACGATTTTTTTTTTATATTATGTTAAATCGTTATTTTTTATGTTTTAAACTTTAAATAAAAAATATAATCAAAACATTTTCAGTATCCCAAAAATTGAATATAACAAATAAAATCAACAGTAAAAACTGACAATATTATAACTTTGTTAACGAATAAATGAACACATTAGGATCTAAGAAAAATAAAAAAGGTTACTAATTGAAAAGCCTGATAGATTTATTATTGTATGTACATATTTTTTATATCAACCACGAAAACATAAACACCGGTCTTCACTTAACTCTCTTAATAGTTTTTTTTTACTACAGAATTACTTTTATATGTTAACTTCAGGTAATTCCCTATATTAATGATATAAATTTCATATCGAAAGAGGCAAAAAACGATCAAGAATAAACTTTATCCTTTCCGCCAACCTACTTGTCTCCAGGAACTTGTCGTTATTACACATTTTCCTTATAATTAGAGTTTTGTATTGACGCAGATAAGTATTTTTTATTTATAGAATTAAGACATAATTGACAATTGATTAGATACGTTGCGACTCTAGGATTGAAATCGTGGGTAACCAGCAATAAGTTCTCTTTATAAAGCTTATTGTTTAAGAGAAATACATCACTTTTTATTGAAGGAAATCATAGTGTGAAAACCTGCATATCCTGAGAGCAATTCTCGGGTGTATAGTTTGCCATCACGTGTGGAGTAGCGAGTCTAAGCACCAAAATACCTCTCTCTGAGGGAGCAGGCCTGCGCCCAGCAGTGGTTGTTATTTACTTTTTAAACCTGCATTCGGTTAAAATATCCAATGAATCCAATAGGCATCTTTGAACCAATAAACCTTCTGACATGTTGTCGGTTAAATTTGTTATAATGTTATGCCATTTCACATTACAACAGTCTTTTAACGGGCTTCTCTTTGCCATATTTATGCAAAGAACTGCAGCAATATACTTTCATCAATTCGTTAATACAATAAAGTATAGTTTATCACTTTAGAAGTTTTTAACATTACTATCATACATTTTTCGCACATCTAATTCAAAAGAAATTATAGTAAGAGACACCTTTTTAATACATATAATTTGTTAAATGTTTATATTTAGACGGCTCCGCTGGCTCAATGGTGTGTCTTCGCTTCGTAAACAAAGGTCCTGATTTTATACATTAGGACATTGCATTTTCCTGTTTATTTAAGTCGAAACGGATGGGAGGCTTCGGCCATGGCTAACTGACCATAGATTTACTCACTTACCGTCAGATGAATTCAAATTCAATAATTTTTATTCAAGTGAGCTTCAATAGAATAGTCAAATATAGGTTTTTCGATTGATTATGATATTGAATAACGACTTCCAATCTAAAGTTACGAGGGTTCCTTCACGGCCTGCCTTGAGGAGAACCCACAGCAAATTCAGTCGGGTGTCCCTTTTTTCTCATCATCATTACAATATATATATTTCACTTATTCAATTTCGATTAGAACAATTCACTCACTTTAACGCTTTTTATCTTATGAGTAGTCTTTCAAATTATAGAACGATTTTCCAATTAGTTTTCTTATAATAAAGTGATAGTAGGTGCTCCGAGGTACCTCAGCAATGACGTCATCCGCCGTATTACCACCCAGCACCCAAGAGCAACATTAGGTGTCCCCTGTCTTGTGAGCTTTTGCTGTCACTGCCTCCTGACGTAGGCGATAGTGATGGCGAAGATGACGCAATAACAGTGGCGATACCCGGATTGGCCCACTAAATCAATTGACCAGGATGGACCCGCTAGTGTAGCCGGTGGGAACGAGCCCGTATAATTGCGGGCAAAGTAGAGTACCAGGCATCAAATTCATATCTCAGGATGATGCCAGGGTAAGGAGACATTGCCACGAGACTCACACCACTCAACTCCACGCAGTTAAGAAGAACCTAGGATTGACAATCACGCGTTACATCCATAACAAATATACCCTCATGCGCCTAAAAAAGTTTCACTTCAAAAATACATTGATATTTAAAAGGATGTTTGCGCCATATAATAGACGGTTCTAGATCAAATCCAGAAAAATAGATTCAACGAACTCTCAAGTACAAACAGGTCTACACAAAGAACGTAATTCATCAGCGATGCATGCGATGTTTGATGGGTTGATAACATTTCATATGTTGCGCAATGTTGATGCAATTTCATTATTATATTTTAAATATTGTATGTATTGTGTGTGACTGTATTTACCTGAGAAATAAAGATATAGTAATAAAGATTTTTTATAGATATTAATAGCTTCTATATTATTGTAGAACATTTTTTTGTTCTATTACCAATAGTTTCCCCAGCGCACGCGATGACAGATTTTATGTAACCAATTTTTTCACACCTTGGGTTGTATTAAAGCATTTTTATTGGGGGTCCCTATTTTTTTTTTAGTATGTGATAGAGCATATCGCTCTATGAAAATGCAGCTTTCTAATGGTGAAAAAAAATTAAAATCGGTCCAGTAGTTTTTGTGTGAAAACGTTACAAAATAAATACAAACATAGTTACAAAAAGACAAATGTTTTCTCTTTATAATATTTGTTTAGATTAGTGTGGGAGATCTCATACTCCTTCTTCAGCATATTTTTCGTAAAATGGTGCATGAAGTTTTTGCTCCACGTTTTGAAATATAGATTTAACCCACACCATCAAACCCAGCGGTCCGGGAACCGGGGTAAATTATACCAAATAGGGTAAATTGACATTTTTGGGGGTAAAAATGAAACTTTTGTGAGTAAAAAAGATATATAATATGGAAGGTGCTAAAAAAAAGCGATTTGGTTTTTTTTGCTCTTCGCCATGGGACATTCTCAACTTCCAGACAATATTTTAGGGTAATAATTTAAAAAGTTCCCCGCCCACTGATCTAATCCATTACATTTAACCTAAAGGCTGTCGGGTTTCTAACATTTTTTCTCATTTACCTTGTTTTTGTTTTATGTTTCTCGTGTGGTATTTACTATCTATTATTTTGAAATTACAAATTTAAATTGCACTATAACGTATAGGTATTTGATCTTGGAAAAACCTGATATAACGTAACCATGTGTTGGTATAGTTGAGTTATTTGTTTTAACTTTTTTTTATACCGAAACACGTTCGCATATCCGTTGCAAGTTAAATTTATTTAAATACATTTGACGCAAGCCGCGTTCTGTGACACAAGCGTGGTCCGCAGTTTATTTCGGTCTGCGTAGAACGGTAAACCCCGCGTGACGTAAACGGTAGACCTTGTCATAGACGGTTTAACTCTCACTATCATAAAAAAAAAATACAAAACTACCTCATGATATTAATACGGAATAACTAATGATCGATGTTTACTGATCTGGTATTAACTGTGTTTCATTACAATCATTACAATGAGCAAAGTAGTATCTATATATTAATACCTAAAGAAAACACTTTGTATCTTATTTATATATACAACACTATGTATGTAAATATGTTAAGTCTTCACATAAAAACGAAAGAACAAATTTTAAAAAATCCACCATTAGAAGCTAAGCCACATAGATTATCTTACTTTAAAACAAATAGGGATCCCAAAGAAAAATGCCGTTTTTTTTTTTCGCTGGGAAATATATTTACGTACGGAGTATGGGAGTCGCTGTTCCCAGAATACCCACTAAAACCCAGCGGAGCCCTCTACACCCGAAATGGGGGGCCAAAAGATCGCAAAAGCCCCCATTCTTTCCCCAGCACCTCTTTCAGCAAGATGACAGTCTCACAGAAAGAAGCAACCGCCCTCCATCCCGCTTCGCTGCCGATCATTATGTTGATTATTTTCAGCAGCGAAAGGTCATTTCCAGTTGTGGACATCAAGAGATGCCGCTGTGGCCCCCAAGCAGGACACTCCGCCGGCGTATGGTCCGCCGTATCGACAAGAGCTCCACATTCGAGACAGGCAGGTGAATCTTCGCGCCCCACATTCTGGTGGAGGTATTTCCCAAAACATCCGCGCCCGGTAAGCACCTGCACCAATCTGAAGGATAGCGAACCATGCCTTCTCGAAAGTCAGCCGTCTAAAGCGGACCTGATCGCTGCCACCGTAACATTGCCCGCCACCGGAGAGTCAAGGTCCTCTCTCCACCTGTGCATCAAGGCTCTTGCAGCTGGCTGGCATTGATAAACAGCCGCTAAAACCTCCGCCCTGAGCTCCCTTAATGCGACCCTACGTGTAAAACTTTTGATGATAGATCAAAAAAATGTTCTCCAATATTATAGAACGCATTAATATCAAGAAAAAAGTCCGCGATACTATATGACCAACAATGTAGTTTTGCCACTATAACTACTTTTATGTATTTTAAAAGTAAATAAACGTGTCAATAATCAAACCATATTATTCATGGCTCTGTATTAATCCCAATCGTTTTAAATATTTTTTTAAAGACCGTTTTAATACCTGTAAAATACTTTTTAACTTATTAATACGGACATTGCATTTAAAATAACTAATTTGAAAAACTTAAACTAAAGCGAATAACGCATAAATAATATTGTATAAGAAAGTTTTGCACTTTCAATTATTGTTTTCATTTTTGAAAAATTATAATGATGATAAAAATTAGTGGACCGATTAAAAAAATGTATTAATTTAAATATATATTCGTTGTAAAGTAAAATATGTATATTGATTAGATGTTTTTTTTTTTAATTTTGCATAAATAAAATATGAATTAAAAAAAATCATTACACATGCGCCAATGTATTTGACACACGCTCCCTCTTTTCAAATTGAGAATAGATTGTTACACTTTGTCAGACATATACCAAACGACGGGAGCTTTTATTAATACAAAATAGTTTAAAAAAAAAAATTAAAAACACGCTTTTATAGTAAACCGAAGTAAAAACTAGAAAATAACATTTAATAATAAGTTATAAACAGAACCATTGAATTCAGAGTGAAATCTGTGAGGTGCTTGACATATTAAAGGTTACAATCATTCTATACATAATGTTATGAAATGCACCCCACGCTTTTCACTTTGAATTAAACGATTCTGATTATAACTTATACTAAGTCTGGCGGCTATCCGAGAAGGCAGACCGCCGACTAGCTCAGTCCCTTTCACTCCCTCATAGAGGATCTATCAAAAGAATATATTAATCCTGGCGGCCCTAACAAGGATAATAGGAAATTTTTAACAAACTATCGCATTTTCATTGGCATTTAATACGTATGCAAAGTTTCGAATTAGACTTCTGGAGATAGCTAAAAATCGCGCTCAAAGATTCCGTTATATACATACATACAGCCCAAGCTAATAAAATCGTTTTAAAAAGACATCGTTTAGAGAGAAGTTTTGTATCACTAATTAGTTAATCGTATGTATGTTAAGTTCAATACAATTTGTAAAAATTCAGTATAATTTGTTTAAAAAAAATGGCAAATCAACATCATAATCCGTTCTTAACGAAATCTGTGATCGTAGAAGTATAGTCTGTGACAATAGAGCTTTAATAATATTCAAACTTATAATTTAAATTAGTTGTGATCGAAATTAGACGACTGGGCGGCCACTAGTCTAGGTAGATATAGCTTTGTATTAAATAATAAGCTTTTGTACAATATTTAACGGTGTATTTTTTTTTAAAATTTATTTAGATCAATCACAGAATATCACTCGTACATACAGATGCGTAACACAATGGGTTTTGCCTAAAACTAAGTAATATTCCAAAAACATGATCATAAAACTTGCACTTAATATGTGGGAAACAACTCGGACATATACGAGTATATTATAAGTGGGAAAAATGAACACTAAAAAAAACCTAAACAGAAAATAAAATATTTAACCTGATTTTCAGTAGAATAAAGTTCCTTTTTTAATGTTTTACCAAAAAAAGTAAGGCTGTCACCAAAGATGTCTAGATTACAGGAGAGGACAGAATATTTATTAGAAAGTTGTTTCACATAATAAAAAGGATTGTGTGCTGTTTTCCTTATTCGACAAAAAGGTATACATTTATATTATATTGATATTACTTAAGTATCAATGTGGTAAGTAAGTAACAATGGTATATTAAAATGTTTGAGGCGCAATAGATAATTAAGTAAGTAGCAGCCCATTAACGTCCCACTGCTGGGCACAGGCCTCCTTACTCCAAGGAGCGAGGGTTTTTAGAGCATAGACCCATCACGCTGCTCCACTGCAGATTAGCAGGCATAGTACACAACACTCTCTATTCCTTCACTCTCATAATCCGATGTGACGGGAATATGACACGACCGTAGAGAGATCAGGCGTAGGACCGAATGCTTGACGTGCCCTCCGAGGCACGGGGGTGGATCACACCGCCAACTTCCCAACTTCGGGCAAATATTGAGAAAATCTTAATAGAAAACTCAATATTGGTTTTTGAATTGGCCCGACCCGGGACTCGAACCCAGGACCTCATGTCTGTAGTCGAACATGCTAACCACTAGACCAATGAAGCAGTTAATAGATAATTAGGTAACTTTAATTGATACTTATAGGTTAGAGTTCTTAAAAACCTATTTTGAATTCTCTCGATATTTGAATGTTGAAGGTATGTTGAAGGTAATGAGGTATGCGAGTATGTATGTCGTTAAATAATTATGAATACTCTTATGTGATAGTATGTAGATGAAGTCGAGTATTTTATCAAGAAAATTATCAACGTCTGGATAGAATAGATAGATAGACTTTTACTGGGGGTGTAGCTGTAAATTGTAAGGCAAAATAGATTCTGAAAAATGTCATTAAATAAAGTAGTAATTATGTTTCATACTGATTATCCTCAAGAAAAATAAATACTGTTTGAACGGAACGTTTCATTGTAATTATTTTGTAAAATACAATATTACACAAATTTTTTAAAATGACAGCAGAAATTTTGAAAATGACATTGAAATCCTATAAAACAGTATTTAATTATTAATATCTCTAGTTATATATTATTTATTTTTCGTCGCTTAAGCTTCGAATATTTAAAAAGGGATATTTCCATCTAGTATTAATAAGTACTGTCTAATTCCGGAGAAACCATGTTGGCTCAATGGTTAGAGACTACTAGTTTTTCTTTAAAAAGCTTTAAATACTGTTCTAAATCTGGTACTTTACAGGACTTATTAGAGATTATGTATAGACTAGGAAAGGATGATGCAGTGAAGGAGGATGATGAAGTTAAATACTAAATCCTCTCGTCTACGAGACTGTGTCCAAAAGTGCGACGTCAATATACTTACATATTCTAGTAATATAGTATATGTTTGAAATACGTTTAATATAATATACTTTTGTGAAAAAACATAGATTGATAAGTGCATTATTAGCGGCTGGATCTATTTGGATGTTCATTTTAATTACTCACAAAAATTTGGTTTTTGTGACAATGAAAAAATGACTAATGTGATCTATAAATTGTGAGAGATCTTTTACTTAAAGTACTATTTTATTAACGACCGCCTTATTGGTCTAGTGATTAGCGCATTTGGCCACAGTCAATGTAGTCCTGGGTTCGAGTCCCGGGTCGGGCGAAATCAAAAATCGATTTTGTTTTTTCTAATAAGTTTTTCAATATTAGCCCGAATTTGTGAAATTGGCGGTGTGATCCACCCTCGTGCCTCGGAGAGCACGTTAAGCCGTCGGTTCTGCGCCTGATCTCTCTCCCGTTGTGTCGGATTGCCATCACAACGGACTATGAGGAGTGCATTAGTGTACTATGCCAGCCAACCCGCAGCTGAGCAGCGTCGTGGGTCTATGCTCTTATAACCCTCTCTTGTGAGCGAGGAGGCCTGTGCCCAGCGGTGGGACATTAATGGGCTGCTACTTACCTTACTTATTTTTTTTCTATTTTTATAAGAGATTGATAACTTATTTGTTGTTTAAGAAAAGAGGGGATCCGGCCATCTAATGTGCTAAAAAGCCACCACGGGAGTTATCGTGCATCTTTCGCGGGTTTAATTGGTATGACACCATACTTTATCTACCACCTAAGAGATCGCATGTATTTTTATCCCTTCCTCCCATTAAAAAAAAAGACAAGGATAATAATTTTGAAGTTCTTACTAAGAATTCGATAGCACAACTGATATAGCCTAGAAATACTTCTACTTTTATTATATAGGTTTATTCTATAATGTTATCACATGTATTTAAATGGAGTATTATGAAATTTATTTGATTTGCGGTATAACAAAACGATTCTGTTTATAAAGTTTTGAATGGTCAATTTATTTTATGTATAAAGGATTGATAATGTCACGGTTTGAGTATTTCTAACATCTATAAACATTACATTAATAAGGACTATAGTTCACCGTATACTAGCAGAAACTTGGTAACCATAGGTTTTTATAGGACCAGTTCATCTTACCTTTACCACTCAAAAAGCTTTGACTTCCAGTTATTGAGTAATGGAATGAAACGCAGCAGCATATTGTTGCTACTCTACGCTGGTATTCCACGAGTACCTGGTATTTCCCAGCCAACCACATACTTAATGTGACAATATAAACCCTGTTATAACGTTTAATAATTTGTCACGATAGTTTAGAAGTCAGCTTATTCGACAGTGGATGAAATGGGTTTAAATTGATATATATCGGTTTTGTATGACGACGACAACGACGATGCGGTAGCTTTTAGGTTAACTTGCCACGACTCTAGCCTTCCAATAATGTTGACAAATTAATCAATAATATACGTTAAACATAACCTGAGAATCTAACTTCTGTTATCGAATATAATAGTCTCAATATCTTCATATATATAACTCTTCTAGAGAGTATATGACTGAAGTCCTGCGAAATGGCTGGATAGGTCTATATAATAGTTTATTTGGGATCCGCTGAATTCAAAACTAATTTACATTGATGATTCAATTCAATAAATAAAGGATTTTCTCATATTTCCATGGGATCAGGGACAACGCAGATAAAACCGCCGTAAACAACACATGAATTTTTGTGTTTTTGTAATGTTTTAAAACAAAAACTACTAGACCGATGTCAAAAATTATTCATCATTACAAAAGCTACATTTTCGCTGAGTGACATAAGCTATTTTACTTTTTCAACATAAATAGGGATCTCTAAGAAAAATGCATTAATGTAACCCAATTTGTGAAAAATTTTGTTACAAAAAAATTGTAATCGCGTGCACTGCGGAAAGTATGGATGATAGAACAAAAAAATGTTCTACAGTATAATAGAACGTATTAATATCTATAAGAAAGGCCTTGATACCATATATCCAACTACTGTAGTTAAGCCAATGTAAGTACTTTTCTACTTTTTAAATGTTAAAAAGTGCCTACAATAATCAGATTATTCTTACCTCTATATTTAACTATATCCTATTAAATGATATGTTAATAAGGACCGTTACAATACCTGTAAAATATTTAAAATTATTAAAATTCGACATTCCATTCAAAAGATATAACGAAAATTATTAAAAATGTCAATCTAAACAAAATAATAGTAAAACCATTGCTAACTAGCAAATATAAAACTTAATTATCTAAAATTATGTTTTTGTCTGCTTGGGGACATCATTTTTATTTAACCATAAAACTCGTTAATAAAAATTTATAAAATATTACTAGGGAAAACACTTTTAATTAAAGCTAACAATCAATTATATAATCGTCTAAATCATAATATATATGAATATTGAGAAACTATAACGAGAACTCGTTTAACTCAACCTTCGGAAATGTGTACGAAAAAATTCTGACATATATTAACGTAAAAAAATTAATATAATATCAAACATAAAAGAAACAAGTTTTCTATATTACTTACTGCTTTATATTCCGATATATTATATAATAGAACAGGTGGGAGCCTAACTCACTTTTCCTTTACTCCAATAAAATGTATATTGAAAAGGTTCATCATTTAAAAGATTTTTCAGAAGTAGACCTAGGTTTTAGATTATATTACTTTTCTTCCATAACTATTCATTCTGCGGCTATCACCCATTGTAAAAATTCATAGTAAACAGAGATTTATATAAAGTAGCTTAATTTTTTTATATACGATTTTAATATAAGGAAAATAGTTTCATCTCGTGATATTTAACAATTTGTATCTTATCAGAAAACCCAATATCAATATTTAATACACCTGAGCACTTATTAGGTGGACAAACTCATTAATTTATTTATCATTTATTTATACTTTATTGTACACCACACAAAGTAGTTATACATTAGGACGGAGACTTATACTATGTAAATTAGTGACGGACAAAAGGCGGTCTTATCGCTTTAAAGCGATTTCTTCCAGACAACCTTAAGAAAGAAGACTTAGTTAAGAGTTTAAAGGTAGGTGGTGGGAATAATAAATACACTACATACATTCATACATAAATATGTCTAAAAATAGAATACATAGATCATAAATATATATAAAAATAAAATACATAAGTATATAAAATATAATCAGTTAAGAACATTTACAGAAGTCGCGTCGTCATTATAGAGGAATAAATTAAAGGGAAAGATAATGATTTTTAACTAGTAGTAATACTTTGAAAGTATGTAAAGTGGGAGCACGTTGAATTTCAATTGGAAGAACATTCCACAAGCGACTCGCTTGATGGAAACCTTAGTGCGATCCTGTACCCGCTATCATGAAAGAAATTAAAGCGAGTTTTCAAGTATGAGGGACAAACTCAATAAATCATAAACATTTTACTCAGAAAGTATTTCTTAACGTGTACAAGTGAATTGGAAGACCAATAGAAGGGAACTTCTTTGAACCTGAACATGTATCAGAATTAATAAATATTACGAAGAAATATGATACCGTTAGTACTGTTAACTAAAACACGAAATATCTAAATAAGTTGTTGATAATATACGTGGACAAATTAAAAAAAAAAAATCCTCTAGACTCTTAAATTCTTTTACAATTGCAAAAAACTGTCAGCAAATCGTTTAAAATCCAATCCCAAAATACCCAAAGCTTAATATCATAAACCGTTTATATCTCTGCAACTTTCCCTCTTCAAAGCTTTCGGCTTCATTCGTATGGATTTGATAGCGCTTTTATATCGCAATCAAAAATATTCCTTATTGTGTAACTTAAACTATAAAATATTGAATAAAAGACATCTGCCATTATCGTTTTATGACATGTTAATAATTGTTTGCTAAAAAAAATGTAGAGTATATCAATACGTCAATTCTATTCTTGAAGATTTTTACGAAACTGTTTCTTTTATTAATAGCCATAATTTTTACGTAAACTTCAGTACTTTAATTGTGGCAACGATGTCAAAAGCAGATATTACGTAAACCGTATGGGTAATAAAAAAAATATATTTTAATACAATATGACCTAGAAACAACATATGTGCTGTTTTACTTGATATAGATATGTATTATTAATATATTATTAACTAACCTATTGAAGTAGTTAGCGATTAACAGCTTGTTATCCTACTGTTGAGCACAGGCCTCCTGATCCGTGGGAATGAGGGTTTTAAGGGGATATACCTAATAATATGCTCCACAAAGGATTGTTAGGTTACACATATTTCAGAATTGGTCCTAGGATATGTAGGTTTGCTCTAAATAAATACCACAAAGGTGAAAAGAACAATCAATAGCGTCAGTATCTTTTAACAAAGAAAAACTTAATGAGGCCTGCACAGTTTTTCCACCCACAACTAAGGCAATATATTTTTAGTGAAAACATACTTTTATGAGCAACATTCCAATATATATCATTATTTGGAACGCATAGTTTACTTCATTTAATCAAACTTCTAGATTTTTATAGGTTTTTTTTAAAACGAACTTTATATATGTACATATTATCTAAACAAACTTAAATGAATACCTAAATACATTTGACTTTAATTTAGACACGAGTCAATAATAATAAACTTTTAAATCCAAAGGTAATTTTCCATTAATGCACCCGTTGAGTCTCCGAGAAACTTATAAATAAAAAGTAATAATTTCCCTTAATTTCCTTATAATAGTTTGACGTAATGGATTCATCTTTGACCTAGCATTGTCTTTATATATCAGGGTTTTTTTTAATTATTATAACCCAGATTTTGAATGCCATTAATTTTATTTTCCGATCTATTTTATATCTAATTATGGAGAGGTTACGGTTACCTATAAATTTTATGATTTGTTATAGAAATATATGTGGTTTTATTTATACTATAGATTTATGTAGTTGAATCAATGATAGACTATTACAAGTGTGATTTACGTAGTTATGGGTAATTAGTTTTGAGTATTCAGGAGTTCTTTTTTTGTGTAAATTCAAATATTTTATATAAAGACACATACGCATAATATAAACATACAAATCAAGCTTGTTACCAACAGTGGGATTACAGATTACAGTTATACATGTATTCGAATGAAATTTCTTAATGTAAAGTTTTATTATACAATTATAAAATACACGTAGTATTCTTACAATTGTTGGTTTGATAAATATACAAAAAATAATCCAATTTTATGACTAAAACCCATTTATATACACTTTTATGATAATTACTATCACCCATTAATATTTCGAAAATCAGGGAACTCAAGTATTTAATCTACTTATATATTTATAGATTAAGCTTAAATATTCAGCGTTTGTTTACTTTTAACCATCGTCAGTTTTCTAATGCTGCACATGTAAAGTTGTTAAATAACTTAGATGTAACGTACATTACAGGATTTGTCACGTACAACATGAATAAAGTTTTTTTTAAAGTAATAATTATATATTTATATATACAGATACGTAGTTGTTACAGTTTTATGACAGTTTAAATTACATTGTGTCAGTAATAAAGTCATTGAAACACGCACTTTGATATATCCTGTTCCGAGTTGCGATGTACTGAATTCTTTTCCTGGTTTTATAAGGACAGGTTCATGGAATAACCGTGTGTGGAAGCCATGCGGAATTTCAAATTTAAATGTGATAAAAAATTACCGACAACCGATATGACGCAACTACAAATTCTTTCGCGTGCCAAGCCGCAGTGGACCGATGTGGTGGGTTTACACTCTAAAAACCTTCTCTCCTATCATTGAAGAGGCCTATGCCCAATATTATTACAATAAAAAGCTGCTACATACTGAAATTTTGCTAATTTCACCAAAAATCAGAATAACAAACAATTACATGTAAAGTTTTACAAAATTATTGTTACTGTGTGAAATGTATATACGAACTACTTAATAAAGATTTAAACTATACCCCAATACATTACACTAACATTATTTTTTTCGAATTCCCTCAATGATCAAGTTTTTTTAAACAAAAACATATATTGCTGCATATTAAATAAAATTCGAATACAAATTAGATTTTTTTACAATATTTCCGACATATGAATTAATGTGATAACGAAAAATGACTTCGAATCTCAAAGCGAGGGATTATTTGCTTCTTATACAGAGTAGAAACCACAAAACACTCAGTTGCGTAGTAATTTTAACATTGTCTAACAATTTTCTTATTTGAGAGTATTAAAATTAAAATTAATAGTCTTTAAATTAAAATTATTATCGTCGCTAACTTGCTTTTAAGTTTACACTTTAGGAGAGCGTAAAACGAATTTTAATCTATATCTCAACTGTAGTTATTATAAAAAAAACCATTAAACCTTCAACCTTCAATATTAAGTGTTAACTTCGGCTTTCAACTATTTACACTAGCAAAAAATGGTCCAAAGGCTTCATCACTAGCCTTGAGCGAGTCATAAATTTATACTGAATTTTTATTGAACTCATAGAAAAAAGCGCTTAACAAAGTTTTAATTTTTGAATAATAAAGTGGTATCAAACAAGGAAATTATTATATACATAATAACATTCAATAACATTCGCACCATAAAAACACTGGAACACTTTTTAGACATACACATTACATATAGGCATATGTATTTTATCCCTGGAATATACTTACGTAAATAATTTATTTTCCATATATGACTTATAGTGGGCAAGAAAAACTTATTAAATTCAATATAGAAGGAACTGAATGTGAAATTGATAATAAGATAGTCTGGTGTTGTTTTATATGTAATTAGATAAAAGACATTTTAAAACTGAAACGTTTAAGTTCATCGTTACATATGTCACTTTAGTAAATTTATATATATGTATAAAAAATTAAAAACAAACTTCTTCTTATGGAACATACCCATAAATTATAACACCACGTATATTTTTAAGAGGTTGTATGTTACTTTAAGTATCGTTAAATTTAGTTAAAAATGATTGTATTTGAAAATATCCAACTAAATATATACTCAATTATAACCAATTTACTTATTTCCTTTGCACGAAAATAATTCTCTTTCAAGATAAACTCATATATTTTAATTTAATTTCGTACATAATTTATGTTAGGACATTGTTTAATTTAAATGTTGTATTTGAAATTAGAGAAAAGTAATTTTATATTGATATATTATATAGTACTTAATTTATTTTAGGTATAACTTTACTTTAGTTTAAAAAGTATACGATAATACGTATAAACTTTCAATTAAAGTAAACCTACTAAAGTGTACAAAAGGCGGTCTTATCACTAACAGAGATTTCTACTAAACAACAAAGATTATACTTGTCTCATTAATACAGTACATAAACACATATAATTTATGATTTGTGCTTTTCCTTATTCAAATATATAATATAATAAAAACATATACAATCTTAATATGAAAATTAATAAATTATATGCTGGCTTCTATCTTTAATAGGTTTTTAAGCTACGTTAAGTATTACAGGTTCTCTTTAATTTTATATGTATTTAGGCATACTAAAGTGATATATTATAACAATGTAACATATGATATGATAACGATAACTTAAATATAATAAACGTATATGATATTGTTAAGATGACTGTAAAAAAAATACAAAATACACGATTGAGTTTGTTGTGGGCACTTCTCATGACAGGGAGCGAAAAAACCCCTTGTAATTTAAGATTTAAAATCATTCTCTAATACTATAGTCAGTCGTGCATTAGAATTAATGCCTTGAAAAAAAAATTAACGATTCTTTAAAAGTGCTGTAATCGGCCTACTTGAATATAGATATTTTGAGTTTAAGTTTGACTTTTATGAAACTTAAACGTTTCATTTTAAAATATATTTTATTGAACTACACAAAAATTGCTGAATTTATTAATACACCAGCCTATATTGTTATCAATTTCACATTTACTCGATTGTAAATTTTATTTAGTAAGTTTTTCTAGTCCAGAATGAGTCACGGATGGAAAATATGATATATAATTAGTTTCACCATTAATGTGACAAATTTTGTTTATTAAATTTAAATATAACCTTTAACTAGAACTTCAGATTGACTCACGATGCATATAAGTTAAATAGAGAACATATTATGTTGTTGTAATAAAATTAGTGTATGTAGATGAAATAATTTCGTATTAAAATAAGTGAGAGAGAGAAAACAGTTTATTGCACACGAGATATAAATGAAAAGACAAACTAAGATACTTATTACTATAATAAAGATAAATTTGAGTTTATAACTATATAGGATATTTGTTTATGAATATATAATACTCGTATAACTAGTTGATCCAAAAAACGTTGTTTTGGCAAA
The DNA here is from genome assembly GCA_015832385.1 of Elymnias hypermnestra. NCBI lineage: Eukaryota > Metazoa > Arthropoda > Insecta > Lepidoptera > Nymphalidae > Elymnias > Elymnias hypermnestra. The sequence continues at coordinate 1,529,080 of JACTOM010000069.1, read as the reverse complement.
GTTTTACTATAATCGCTATTGAAAAATAGGTATCAAAAAAAAATAAATTAAAAAATCTAATTTTGGGGTGGATCACCCTTAATATTTACAAGTTTGAAAAATAGATAGTAGCCGATTCTCAGACTTACTAAATATGCATACAAAATTTCATAAGAATCGGTCAAGACATTTCGGAGGAGTATTGGAACGAATATTTATGAAGAATTTTGTATATTAGATATATATAATTTAATATCTACATATAAGTGAAAAGAATCAATAAATACATATCGAAAATATATGTATAAAGTGAGGTTAGGGGTTCGAAGGCTGTGGTGGCAGCAGGCTCCAAGCAGGAGCTGAGAAGACGCGAGAGCGCGGGTCGCTTTGTGACGCATGCGCCACGAAAGGTGGCGGAGTGGGAGGCGCGACTAACACTATTTAAACTGTTCTTGCGAACGGTCATCATGCATTGGTCTGTTTGCAATCCAAAGTTTAGTTAGCCACCGTAATACGACAGCTCGAGTCGTAGACAGACAGGCTACAGCCCGTGGTCGAGACAAAAGGCTCTCGCAGACGTACGCTAGCTAAGCGCGCAGTGAACTCACGTTCAGGCTTCAACTTTTCAAGTGGTGTGTCTTATAAGCAATGGCCGTCGCCGCAGCACAGAAGAACCGCGAAATGTTCGCCATCAAGAAATCCTACAGCATCGAGGTGAGCCCCCATCTACACCTCTGCCTCATCATGCTTGCTGTTGCTTTAAGTTCTTCCACTAGTCTGGACCTCTGTATCTCACCCGGATTTCCTCCGACGACTCTTAAACTCAGTGTTATAAATTCATTTCATAAAATTCGCTTGCTAAATTAAATGCTTAAAAGTTCTTAATAACGTAAATGTAGTCACCAATATTCATAACATTTTTTTATAGTCACTTTCGTTTGTATCTAACACATTTAAATAACCAATTATATCATTAACCGCAAAATATTTGTTCAGATATGTAATCAAAAATGTAAACAAACATTATTTGTTGTTCTTGTCGAGCAAAACGATTTTTTTGTCCATCATAGGCCGCCAAATAGAGTAGTAAAAAGTTCTTAGTAACTACAATTTTTTGTACATCGTAGATATTGATACCTACGGACTTTTTTACTCACCAACTCAGATTTGGAATGTCAACAAAAACCTTTTAATTCATTAATAGAAACGTACCGCTTATTACGACGTTAGCAACCGCATTTTTACTGTTTCTTATAAAAGGGTACGAAATCACTTTGAAAACTTACTACTTATCTAGGATTCGACCTTCATAGATGCACGTAAGCATCTTCAGTCGTTATTACGTACTTGTAACATGTCAAATCACTCATCGGCCTCGCACATGTAACAATGGATGTACAGAATTACATGGTATAATAAAAACAGTAATAACCATTGATCGACCTACCCTAACAATACAAAGTAATTGCCTCTGTACAAAAACTTCATATTAGAATTATAAAAGACGAAAAATTGATGCGTGTGACATTAAAGGGAGAATAAAGAAATCGTGCGAAAAAGCAAAGACAATTTAATAATAAAATTTTCACTGGAAACGCGTATTACAATTAAAACCTTATAATTTCGTGTCAAGTGGTTTATTCAAGAAGGCTCGGAATATCTCCGGGGCAGTACACTTTCCCACGTTGTTACAATGATGTAACCGCCATGTAACATTATTTCCCCCGTATTGTTCTAACTCGAATTAACATATTAACGAGGTGAATTACTAGAGGAATACAATTTCCAGAAAATTATTTCATTTACCGAAGAAAAACATTACAAGGTGTTCAATATGATTAGCATTTCCATTTGTAATTACATTTTTCCATTATCAGTGGGAACATTATAATGGTCATACTTGTGGCGTCCGACAACTTAGTTGCTTATCGTTTCAGCTTATGCGAAGTATTAATGCGAATTTCATTAGATTGACATTTTTTTATATTATATTATTTCATTACGATATCTTTGATACCCGTTTTGTAAGCTGGTTTTTAAGATATCCGAATCAATGACGTCAAGTCGTCGGATAATAAAAATATTACTTTATTTTATTATATCGACTCTTATTTGTCTGTATCGGGTGATCGTGAATATATCACAGGAAAGAAATCCAATTTTATAATGGAAATATTTAATTAACAATGAGCGATGCGATGTATTTCATTTTATTAACACACGTGCTATGCGAAAAGGTATGTAGCTAACATGTTCTGATTAATATGTAATATATAATTAGTAGATGAATGCAGTCATTCATTAATTAAGAAATACATTTTGAAGCCTTGATAATTTGAGGTTGAACGCCCAACAAGCAACCGTTATGAAATATCATTAACACTTCATTACGCGACAGACTTTGTGTTAGGGTATTTACCTAAAAAAGCGTAAATCCCCCGCGTTGATGCACTTTTCTAATTATTAATACAAATCAAATGCGATGGACGTAACAGTTTCGAGGCTTACCCTTGACCAAACGAGGCTGTCCGTCGCGGTCAAATTAACATAACAGCATCGAGATGTTAGCCAAAGCAATCGTGCGTATCCATAGAAATACGAACAATTTGCGGGTATTCTTACAAATCACACATTTAAAAATATCACACATCTCAAAAAATATGTATTTCTAGATGTAAGTGCAAGAACGGCCTCACGAACAACAACAAACATTTCAAATTAAATGGAAAACCTAAATGATTTAAAACCTGAGAACTTTCTGGGTACCATATTTATTAACAATCAACAAAGGCATATAAAGATTTATATTGAAACCAATATAAATAACAGACAAAGTAAAATAAGACGAGCCAGTTTCAGAAACAATTCCTTACATTAAGCTTAAGACAAATCACTTTGATTTTCTCATTGTAATAACTTCACTTAATTTATTAGATGCCTCAATAACTTTTTAACAATAAAAAAGCTCAAAGCTCTATTGAAAAATCTTTCCCACTTAATGTTCGAAATGGACTACGCAAAATGCGTTAGCAATACCTGTTTTAAATTTGGTTATAGTCTCCTTTAACTAAAATACTAGTCTATACAAGAAGGGTCAATAAGATTACGGAGTCTATCGGGTTAGAGCCGTTTAGGGTGACAATGGCAGGTCAGATACTCAGGCTTAATTAACCGACAGATTGGAGAGGTGAAGTGGTCACTCGAGGACCAAGGCTATCCAACCGGATTTTGGCGCTGACCGCTCCAGTTAGTCGAACCTTTAACTTGCAATCTTGTCGTTTCCGCAATCAACAATACCGCGACAATTTTATATATATTATTTTGAATTCTTGAAAGTCTTGTCGGTCTTCGTTTTATTGCAAAAAAACCCTCATAACGTTATATACCTCTAGAAATAAATCTGGCGTATATACAGATATGAAAAGAAATTATAACAAAACTTATAGCTCGTAATGTATTCTGGTCTTAAATAGTAAATATAAAAGTATTTCGGTTTTTTTACGTATTTGAATTTATACTTCTGCTAGTCGAACTTTACACATCAAATGAGAGAGATGATAATAAATAAGGGGGTTTAAATTGTCACATTTAAAAAGCCCCCCATTAAGTTATTGCTAGTACACTCAAATTTTATTTGAACTATAATAAAATCACCATAATTTTTTTATCGCACTACTAAATAACATCCGCTTCGTTATCAAAACGGAACAATAATTATGATTTATAAACAATTAGTTAAGTTTGACCCTGACTAGGCTATTCCAGAGACAATAAATAACAAAAGAATTAACTACTGTAACCTAGATTTTCCAATAGTAAGGACACTATATAATGGGTATTAAATAACAGATCAATTATCCAGCTATTTTCGGCGCCTGACTTTTCCTGTAGGTTCTTTTCCTGTAAGTTCTAGCAACTTCTTATTAAAAACCAATATTATGAACAACCATCGATTATTTCTATACAAATACATGTTTTGTTTTTACGTATTTATCAAGTATTTTTCTATAATAAACATTGGTCTCTCAAATTGCAAAATAGACTTAAACATTCATATGTAAATGTAGAATACAATTCCTTAATAATATGCGCAGTTATAAGACCCCTTATTGCTAAGAAGGTGGTGGCAATTTTCGCGGCAATTTTTCTGTAATAAGTCATTCAGAGTGAACCTTACCTCACACCGTTTCAGGGGCTGTGTAACAAAAGCGTGTGATTAGTAATCCTTGACATACATACACCTGCGGAACCACTCTAGTGGAAATTGCTAGGTCTCCACGCCCGCGTACACCAGTATCAGCTTTGCACCTTGATTACGCTGGATTACTGTGACGTCATTGGAAAAAAATACATCATCCGCTACTATCAAACTATAACTAATCATATGCCTTATTGAAAATAGTTTTACAACCAGATCGTCAAACTTTTCACTATGAATTTAACAAAATCATTCTTTTCGCAAAATAAATACTGTCTTAGTACTCATTTTTCCATATTCCCAAGGGATTTTGAACTACGAAGGTTATACCGAGGGGAACTAACAATAAACTCTAATCAGTACCTTACTACCAAAACTAAGTTTAAACCATTAAATATAAGTTTGTACATCAAATTTCCAATATAAACTTAAACATTTATAATCATATATTTTAAAATAAATACATATTGTATTAATTACGTTAAGTTGACGTCATTGGGAAATCAATTTTCATAGAATTTTAAAGTACAAAACCTTTATGACAAAACTAGTTGATAAAGGCGTTATAATAATTAGTATATTGATAGCAGCAGTATGTGACGTACAATTAACCTCGAAAATGACAGACTTCAAAGTCGGTTTTATCCAAACGCAATAGAGGAAAATTATATGTATATACAATACAACAAACCGAGGCCGATTGGAAATACCGTAACAATCAGAAATAGAGGAAAAATTATATAAGATTACACAAAGCGGCCTTTCCTTTTAACATCAAAGCAAAATAATTAAAAAACTTAATTCACAATAATTCCATCTAAGATTAACTTGGATATTATATATACACCATGGCTTCATGTCCTTCAAAAGTTATTGATCAAAACTTTTATCCCCGTTAACATTGTACATGAAACTCGTACTTATTTCCTTAAAAACATATCAAATAGAAAGTTTGAAAGCTTATACAATTTATCGATTCGGAACCATCCATATACAAGCACATTTACTAAAAGTGTACCTTACTAAAACCATAGCATACATTAAAGAAAGTTTTAATGTTTTCATATGATAATTATCTTTTCGATATATTTAAATTTTTATTAGCTCAAACTCAAAATCACACTCTATCAGTAACAGTATGTTGTAGTCATTAAAAACAAATATACAAAAGGCATTTACTCAATCATTGACAAAGATGAAATATATTTGTAATAGCATGTGTAAACACTTTTACTTTTAACTGGTAATGTTTGACATTGAAACGTGTGCAAAATTCATATTTCGATATGCTATAAAGTCCTCTTACCAAATTGATGATCCATTCAAAATTAATTGCTTTTTCGATAGCTAGTTGACCTTTCAGTGCTATCGACTGAACGCCAGTACAAGGTTTAACAATTAAGAGGCCGTCAGAAAAGCGACAAGCGTTCCAACAGGTTGCACTCAACCCCTCATCTCGAGAGTAATATTTGATATTGCTACCGTATTTTCACGTTTTATATATTACATAAGAGCTACGATGGCTCAATGGATAGACAAATGGATTGCTGTTAAGAATCACGGTATCAAATCATACAAAAACATTGCCAAGTTGCTCTTTACAAAACCTTTATTAATAATTGTTGTTTTAAAATAGATCATTGTGCTTTTCGGTGAAGGAAAACCTCATAAGATACTGAAGTAAATCTAGGATATATATAGACTGTCTGCTTTAGCTTTCTGCTAAAAACCTTTTGTCCTTTGAATGAGTAAAGCTGTGTCCAATAGTGGGACCATAAACTGCTGAAAATTACAGATGATAATATATATGTAATCGGTTATTAGTCCTATACATAAGTAAGTAGCAGCCCTTTAACGTCCCACTGCTGGGCACAGGCCTCTTCACTGCGGATTGGCAGGCATAGTACACAAATGCACTCTCTATTCCTTCACTCTCATGGTCCGATGTGACGGGAATCCGACACGATCAGAGAGAGATCAGGTGCAAGTCCAATACATATTGGTAATTAACTTCTGTTGCACTAAAAAGGAAATTAAACAAGAAAAAGTCAATGTTTATGTTATGTAAGTGATAAAAATTGGCACAAAAAACTTACCGCTTTAGATCTCGTTTTTTATTAACAACCTTATAAAAAGCTTTATGTTACTAAATAGTACCGTTGCACGGACCAGATCACCTTTTGTCCATAAAAATTTTGTATCCTTGATGACGTGATAAAGAAATATAGAAAGATCTATTTATTTAATATAAACTCTTTTAAAACTATATTTCAGCTATAAAAGTTCTTTTTAATACTCTGTGTATACATTTCAATAGATATATATTTTCTTTTTTGTAATTTCGCGGTGGAATTAGTGAGGCCCAATACGTCACACGTTACCCTTTCTCTACTTCGTGTAATAATTTGCATATGCAAAATTAAGCTAGTTCTTTTTCATGTAGAATCAAGATTTACATACAGATTACGTAAAAAAACTAACACAGGCACGTTTAAAAGTTTACAAGTGCTTTATCATGTTAAGTATAATGTTGGATTGTAGTACGCAATGTTTAATTGAATTTAATTAAATTAACAAGACAACTTGTCCTTAGCGTATCCTTTACCAAATGTTGAATGTCATTAAAGACGGTTTATTTGCACCATTTCAGAAGACCCCACAACGAACTCAGTCGCGTACCTCTTTATCATACGTTTTTTGCTTAACTATAATATACTTTTCGTGACTATTGTTCCTCATTAGCGTAATTATATTATATTTATATAATGAAAACAACAAAGTCCTGGTAGCAACTAACTATAATTGTTAATTGTGTTAAATTCCGCTAATGTATTAACAATATTCATAATTACATCCTGAGATATTTTATCTCTTGATCATTTGAATAAGCAAGTAATTATCAGCTAAAGCGTTAACAAGCACGTAAGTTACAGAATTATCTGTATATCGAAGTTTTGATGTAGATTTGTCTGTCTGTTTGTTCCCTTTAACCTCCAAGACGTTCTAAAACACATTTTTAATTTTAAATAATTGATCGTTGGTAAAAGGTGTTTAGTTCTTAAACTGTTAATTGTATTGAAACTATTATTTACGTTAGTGTGTCTCTAACACTCTGTTCTTAATATCTGGTCTGGTAAAGGAGATCTTGTTAATAAATTTCGTTTTAACATTAGTCTGTTACAAAGTGTCAGAGCGAAACACTTTAAAAGCTGTCTTTGAGTAATTAACAATGTCTCCGACGATTAAATTACAAAGGCGACACTATCAAGAGCCAGTTGAATGCTTTTAACATTTGCCTCTTTTAGTTTAAAAGTTCCTTCAACGATATAATTGGTTCCATCGAAACGCAGTGGTCCAGAAACTCGCTGCCTTTGTACGAGTCGTTCTCAAGACAGTAATGGCAGCACTTTACGCCCGACCACGCTCAGGAAATAAGCTTAGGAAACTTCGTAAAAGCAATTCCTGCTCCCACATGAAATATAATGCGTTACGACCGCTTTCTATTCATAAGGATTTAGAAGATCACAGTCTTTTTCAGATATATCTCGACTTTTGTTGTGAGAATTAATTTTATAAAGGCCAAGTTTTATAGCAAGGTCGTGATACGTGAAATATATGAGTTTATATAAAAAAAACTTGCCTAACCGTACTTTTGTAATAAGTACCGGCCAAAATACATTACCTTATACGTTACAAATTAAAAGATATTTGTTTTCAAGCTTTAACTGTTCACGTTTGTTTTTTTTTTTGCATCATAGTTTAATTTACTTGGCACCGTTTCCGTAAACAATACGTTTTTCTAATACTATTAAAGGACACTTAAAAATGTTTTGTCGTGTAGTTTCCTTCTTAAAATATATTTTTGACTTTTATTTGACTATTTTGTATTACCGGTAAAATTGTGGATGCTATAATTTGCCACTATATAGAAGTAGATTACGATCTGTACTCGTATAAAGCAATTAATTGGAATTAAACACTTACTAGGGTAATGCAAATTAGAAAATTTGGAGTCGATTTTCTCATCAAGGTCTTAGTCATTTTATTCACCTTGCATTTTTAAATAAACCGTTGTTTAATTTTGTTACAGAACGGCTATCCATCACGCCGTCGGTCGCTGGTAGATGACGCTCGCTTCGAAACACTCGTTGTCAAACAGACCAAACAAAGTGTGCTTGAAGAGGCTCGTGCTCGTGCCAATGGTAAAATATGTTTTCAAATGATCCTCATTATGTTTAAATAGATTCATATTTTTATTTATCCACCTTAAAAATTATGAGTTTTAAGTTTTTTCACACTTATAAGTTTTGTCCTCTTTTTTGAGTTTCTTTTTTGTTTTATTTTAAAATAGACTCTGGCTTGGAATCTGAATTTATCCAAGACGCCGCTCAGATTGGTGAAGGCGAGAAATTTGAAGATGGCACTCAACAAGATGACAACAAAATCATCAATTCTGGTAATTAAAGTCACCGCTTTTTCTAACATGATCTATCCTAACACCTTATTTCTTTTTTGTTTTTTTTTTATTGTTTTTTATTATTTTTATTTCATTTTATTTTTACCTTCCGGAACAGACGCAGACACTGCCGATGAAGATACAAAATCAGATGAAGGTTTGTATTATCTCTCTAATATAAATGTAAAAATTACCAAACAAGTGTCCATTCTGCAAAAATTCCAATAATCAAAGTGCGCTTTATTATCTGTGTCAGTTTTTGTGGGAAATTCATTATATACAATACGATTTTCTTACATTTTGAGATTTAACTGTGATCTTAAGAAAGGCACAAAATCAGGAATCAATAATTTGCACTTTGTTTTTAATCAATCGTGTAATAAATGCTTTTTTTGCAGATTACACTCTTACTGAAGAGGAGATAATTCTACAAAACGCTGCAAGTGAGAGCCCTGAGGCCGAACAAGCGAATCAAAAGGCCGCTTTGCTTCTTCGTATGCGCGAAGGCATGGGCTCCCTTGCGCGTATTCTGAAGACCATCGACAACTACAAGGGCACCGTGGAACATCTCGAAACACGCCCCTCTCAAGTATCAGGCATCCAATTTGATGCTCTAGTGAAAGTCAACATGACACGCATCAATCTGCTCCAACTTATCAGAGCTCTTCGTCAGTCAACATCATTTGCTGGCGTCAATCTGATTTCGGAAAACAACATTTCTAACAAAACGCCATGGTTCCCTCAGCACGCCTCCGATCTGGACAACTGCAATCATCTTATGACTAAATATGAGCCAGAGCTCGATATGAACCACCCCGGATTCGCTGATAAGGAATACAGAGAACGTAGGAAGGAAATTGCTGAGATTGCATTCGCTTACAAATATGGTGACCCAATCACCTCTATCACCTACACTGAAACTGAGAATGCCACTTGGCAACGAGTATTCAACACTGTGCTCGATCTCATGCCTAAGCATGCCTGCAAGGAGTACAAAGCAGCATTTGGCAAATTGCAAGCGGCTGATATCTTCGTGCCACACCGTATTCCTCAGCTAGAAGATGTGAGCAACTTCCTTCGCAAACATACTGGATTCACTCTTCGCCCTGCAGCTGGTCTACTTACAGCTCGTGATTTCCTCGCTTCCCTGGCCTTTCGTGTCTTCCAATCTACACAATACGTGCGCCACTCCAACTCGCCCTTCCACACACCGGAACCGTAAGTAAAACGTATTCTACTTGAAAAATGTTCTAGTTATCGATTAAATTGCTCCTTTCGACTATTTTTAAAACTGTAGAATTATTTTTAATATTGTTAAGTATTAAATACTGAGTTATATCATTTAAAAACACTGTTTAATAAATATCAATAACTAAGAATGGATGAATGAACGACAATACATTAATCCGTAATTTTATCATCTATGATTAAATCATATCTACGAGTATAAAAAGTGACTTGTACTGCTAGATTATGTAAACATATAATTATGACCATGTCTCCCACGATTTCCTTCTTACGCATAAATTATAAGGAAGTCGTAATATGTTCACACTAGTTATTCGGAAAGTATGATAACTGTATTTTGTGTTTAACTTGAGCTACATTGACAAATTTACTAAATACAAAATATCCTTAACTTTGACTAGTTGCACTCAACGTCAAAGTCTGTTTTAGATGCATGTTAGAGTATTAACCACATTTTGATAGTAATGGCCCTAGAAGAGGGATGTGATGAAATAGTAATTTCATTAAAGCGAGCCTATAATTTAGTTTCGCTCGACTGTAACAGTATTTTAAAGCATCAAAGGCCACTTTTATTGAATTAATCGTTCTCCTTTAACTGACATTGAAACTCGATTTACGTCCTAGTTTATCAAGGAACTTAAATGAATGAACTTGACAGCTTTTACCAATTTCCTGTACTTGTTACGGAACGAGCATTTGTTATTGAATTATTGAGTTTTAATAGCTACGTAATTTCAGGGATTGCATTCACGAGCTGCTCGGACATATTCCTCTTTTGGCTGACCCAAGCTTCGCTCAGTTCTCCCAGGAAATTGGTCTCGCTTCACTTGGCGCTTCAGATGCTGAAATTGAAAAATTATCCACTGTAAGTTTCTGACAAAAGTTTACAATTTATTTTCATTTTCAAATTCTAATCTGTGCGAAAGGAGTTTGTCTGGAAATTATCATTTTGCAATATTCTTTCTTAACTTAGGAGTAAAATTGTTTCTTTGTTCAGGTATACTGGTTCACTGTTGAGTTCGGACTGTGCAAGGAGAACCAGCAGCTGAAGGCATATGGTGCTGCTCTCCTGTCCTCTATTGGAGAACTTCTGCATGCGCTCAGTGACAAGCCTGAACTTCGACCCTTCGAACCTGCATCCACATCCCTGCAACCATATCAAGATCAAGAATATCAACCTATTTACTACGTGGCCGAAAGTTTCCAAGATGCCAAAGACAAATTCAGGTAATTATCACATAACTCTCGTAGAGAAACCGTAGTTTGAATTTTCAACTTAAGTATAAGGGGAAACATAAGATTTTTTTAACATTGGCTTCTCCTTTTGACAGACGCTGGGTGTCCACCATGTCGCGACCATTCGAGGTTCGCTTCAATCCGCATACGGAGCGTGTCGAAGTTCTCGACACAGTTCAAAAACTGGAGACACTAATCTGGCAATTGAACACAGAGATGCTACACCTCACTAACGCCATTAACAAGCTCAGTGGATCGCAGTTCGAGTGAACAGGTCACCTACATTCTACGACCAGATCAGTGCATGCGGCCTTGCCGTATGTTGTATAGTTAGTGATATTATAGATGTAAGACTGTTGTCGTGTTGAGCGTGTGTGCGTGTGTGGAAACCATCGGATGGTACTTCGTTGAATTCCTTTTGTATTTTATTATTTATTTTGCCGAGCTCATTGCCCGGGCCTCGGATAGTGCACGAAGCTCCCGATTGCCCATTAAGGGAGGTTGTGCGCATTCGCGAGACCTTAACTATTATATTAGTATTAATTTATAATTTAATAAGAACACAAAGTAAAAAATGGAGCACCAAAAAGTAAAAAAAATCAAACAGAAAATATATGTGTTTGAGTGGAGTATGTTGTTTTATTTGCACATTACTTTACTACGAAAATATATTATATATATTAATAATTCCATCTCCTCCTCTGCCAGTTAATAAAAATATTATAAAGGGTTTAAATAGCTTTTCGCTTGAACTTTTGATTCTATTATTTGAAGTAACAAAAATGATTTGATCAGTAATAATAACGAGATTAATCTGGCACTAAGAGCGCTGTTGCAAATAAATGCAATTTCTTTATTCACTTGTAATCAAACCTTGAAATGTAAATACTTTGTTTCTTACAATAGCCTCGATCGCCGTCTATGTCTCGAGATAAAAAAGATTTCGTGAATCTCAATGATTAAGTTTCTTAGCTTATCGTTGAATATTGAATTGTGACCATGAGAATAAGAGCGATCTACCTGTTAAATACATCAATGATATAATTGGGGGAAGACATTTCTTTACGAATAAAACAGTTTTCAACTTTTAAAAGATGTCACAAACAAATACGTCTGTGAATATCATACCTAAATATAAAATATATTAACATACATCTAGAAATACATTAACAGTAATCAAGAAAAGAGCATAAAACAAATGTGCCTTTAACTATTAAGTACAAAATGTTATACATTATTTTATTAGCATAATTATCAAAATTTTAGATAGACGATCACGGGAAAGTTCGGTGTTGTATCTAGTAAATTAACTTGTAGAAAAATCTTTAAACAAATATATTCAGTACTAATATTTTATTAATATTTTATTCTATAACTGTCACAAAAGAAAACTATAAATCATTTTCCTTTTTGAACATCATTAGATAACCTATTAATCAAAAAAAGCTTAATAACAAGTGATTCTTGTATCAAAATTGAGAGAATTTGGTCACATTCAAATGTGCTTTAGAATTTGAAAAGTTGATTGACGATAGTAATATTATTGGAAAACGTTATTAACCTTTGATATAAGAAACCCATTTCTATTTATATCATAACAATACATTGATAAAATCAATATAAGGTTGGTTTCTATAAAACATAGTTCCCAATAAAGTTTCCAAGAGATGGTTTTAGCCTTACACCTACTCCATTTACGGAACAATTTACAATAATCTATTGAACGTAGTTGATAATTGTTATTACTGTCATAATTTTATAAGTTTTATACACGCGACAATTGCATTTTAATGCAAGCAATCGGCGACGACGACGATGACGATTTCTTTATAATTCTACATAAGTTCATTCACGGGAATTACAATGAAAACACGTAGAATTTATAACATAATAACATTATTTACAAATGTCAATACTATATATACAAAATTCATCATTTTTTAGGTATATAAAGGTAGGTAATAAAAATAAATCTTTTATAAACGAATTAATAGACGTAGTGAATACGTAAATACTTAGGAGTTTTAAACATTTTAAATTATTTCTTTTTATTATATTATATTAATGAAATGTAGATGTTTTTGCAAAGAAATACTTAAACAATACAGGACATTTACAACAATTACGAAATACTTTTGTAGTGGCGTAATAAAGGCTTGTATTAAGGTCACACGGCATTGAAAACGTACAGAGATTAAAAAGGTACACTCGAAACACAAAAGTAAAATCATTAAAAGACAATTTCAAACAAATGTAATATAGTAAAGCAATCGAGGACCTGGTCCCGCTCTCTTATACGTATAATAAGATTTAAGTAACCCCTGGGGAGGTAGATCTCTTTCGATTTCATTATTAAAAAAAGTATTATTCCAATATTAATTATTCGTCGAGGTAAACCGTGCCAATCAATGCATATTTAATTAGCGTGACATTGAATTGTGTACATACAAAGTATTTATACGTGAAACAAACGTAAACCTACATTCACAGCCAAGGTACTTCCTTATATAATTAAAGCAATTAGAACCGTCTAGTGACCGCAAATGGTTCCTGTAACGAGTGAAAAAATAACAAAGCGTATTGTCGGAGTAAAAAAAACGACTATGTGAGTAATATCATACACTGATGTGAAACGTACTATAAGTATACTAGCGATAACGATAACACTGACTTAATGTTTCCGTATGAAATTTCTCGTTACAATTTCCGCACTAGAAGTTGCCAAAGTTATGAAGTGAAATATCAACTATCTACCCATTAAAATCCCCTAAAATATACTGGAATAAAATAATTTGTATTAGATAAGAAACGGAGAGTGTCTTTTGAAAAACTGACAGTATTTCCATGAGTAATAATCGCTGATTTGTACTTTGGATGTGATATTCATCAACAATGAAACCTGGACAAGTGGGCCATGGATATTTGAGATACCTCTGTTATCGACAAATACAACGACGAGACCACTTTGCGCTGAAATACTTATGTAATTGAGATACGGTTTCTTAATATTTTACGATGTTTACCTTTATAATTGGGACTTTGTACCTTACTCAAATAAGAGTGAAGATGTATCAAGTGTAGACAGGTTGTCAAACAGTCTAATTCTTTCCATATTTGCTTTGCTTTGTCAGTATTATCTAAGGGTTCGTACGATAGTCTATACATATATAAGAGATATCCAGGTATCTATTAATTCATGGCGATATCTCTGGAACCATAAGACGTAGAGACTTGAAATTTAGTAAAAATATTCCTTTTGCTGAGTGGAGGTCAGCTAAGAACGGATTTAACAAAATTTCACCCGCAAGGGGGGTTGCTGGGGTGTTAACTATTGACTTATCACGACATCTCTGGAGCCATAAGGTGTAGAGACATGAAATTTAGTAAGAATATTCCTTTTGCTGAGTAGAGGTCAGCTAAGAACGAATTTTATAAAATTCCGCCCGCAAGGAGGGGGGGGGGGGTTAGAGGGTGTTAATTATTGACTCATCACGATATTACAATAATATACAGCCAATAACTCACTGAAGTACCTACTTTTACGTATGTTGTTGGAACTAAACACGACGGAAGCCTCTTACCAGGCCTGATTCCAACAAATTACAAAATATTGGAACGTAATTAAATATTGGAAGGTATTGAAACGATCTTAAATAAGTATAATTTCATAGGATAAGAATTAATACAGAGGTGTGAATAATATGGTTTGATTATAATCGGCACTTTTATTAACATTTATAATAAAAATGTAGTTATATTGGCATAATTACAGTAGTTGGACATATGGTATCGCAAACTTTTTGAGAGATATTAACACTTTCTGTAATATTGCACATTTTTTGGTCTATCTTCAATTCAATTCTATTTTCATCTTTGCAGCGCACGCGGTGACAGATTTTATGTAACCAATTTTTATCATTTATTAATCCTTATCCTGTCAAAAGATATTTTACTAAAGACTGTTTCAATACCTGTTGAAATTATTAAAATCGGACATTCATTTCTAAAGATATAACAAATTTAAAAATATTTATCTAAAGAAAATGATGTCTTCCGTCTCGAAATCCAGAGTGTCAAATGTTGTGTATAGGGAAGTTCTGAGATAATAAAGTATTATAAATAAATCTCCTCTTTAATATTGTAGAAGAAAGTGTTGCATTTTGAATATAATAATCTAGCTAAAAATTCTCTCAATATCTGTAGAGTATTTTTTAATTTATTAATGACGTATATTCTACATAAATGTTGTTATGAATTTAAAATGTATTAGTTAGACGTAAATTCGTTGTAAAGTAAAATCTATATTGATTAAGTTATGAATGTAAGTGTTTATCTAATAATCTGAGAGGAAGTGATTAAAAACTAAGTGAAATAAAACTTTTAAGTTAACAAGAATCAATCTATAGTTCGAATTAGTACTTTCCACTGCCATGAGATCGGTAACTACGCGATAACATTGCGGAGCATGACTAGCCTTTAATAGTTTTTGCAGCGCATGCAGTAACACTGTTCGAAGACCGTATTCGAACAGTGCGTGTTGCCAGTGATAAGCTACAGCTTCGAAACGTGGTCGCTGATTATGGGCCTCATACGAAAGCCCTGAGTTGCTCAGCGTGCGATGGAGAGTGCTAATCTCGGAGTTTCTCTACGTGATCAAATCAGAAATGAGGAGATCCGTAGCATAACCAAAGTCACCGATATAGCCCTACGAATCGCGAACTTGAAGTGAAAATGGGCTGAGCACATTGTCCGACGGACCGATGGACGTTGGGGCCCGAAGGTGCTGGAATGGCGACCCCGCACCGGGCGGCACAGTGTAGAGAGACCCCCAACAAAGTGAACCGACGACATAAAGAGGGTTTCCGGTAGCCGCTGGAGCCAGGTGGGCATCATTACGTGAGACCTATGTCCAGCAGTGGACGTCCATTGGTTGAAGCGACGCGACCTTGGGTTACATTAATGCATTTTTCTTTGGGATCCATATAAAGTAACAGCCTATGTCGCTCAGTGAAAATGCAGATTCCTAATAATGAAAAAAAAATTGAAGTCAGTCAAGTATTTTTTGTGTGAAAACCTTACAAATATACATACAAAAACACAAAAGGTTTCCCTTTATAATATTAGTTTAGAAATAGAGGAAAACAAAATGTTTGCAATTAGAACAGAATCGCTGCACTGTAAGTTTAAATTGACGTTTTTTACACTAGCTGGTATAGAATATCCACTAAAAGCCAGTAGAACCCTCTTTATCCTGGCGATGCAGGCCAGATGATCGCTGACACTTTCGGCTTTGGCACCCCATGAATGAATCCGACTTAAAGATTCCGAGACACTCGTTTCATTGCGGCTCTCTTGCTAATAAAACATTATAAATAAGTATTGTTAAAAGTTGTACGGAACTGTTGTAGTATTGAATAATTTTCGCGTTGTTGACATTCAATAAAATGAGAGGTATGGCCTCAAAGCAGACAAGGGCGCGGACGCTACGTTGATTTGAAGTATTACGCACAATTGGAAGTACATAATGCGAACAGTATAATTGTATATATAGGAATAAACATACTGCGAAAACTGGATAAGTGGGATCTAAATGGAGACTTTTTATTTAACCATTTTTCCAAATAGGCAGGCTAATATGACAGTTATCTTATTGATTCAGTCGTCATCGTCGTCGCATCATCCGTTGGACGTCCACTGCTGGATATAGGTCTCAATTAATGACGTCCACAACGCCCGATCTTGCACCGCCTGGCTCCAGTGGCTACCAGCGACCCTCTTTATGTCATCGGTCCACCTTGTGGGGGATCTGCCTACACTGCGGCGTCCGGTGAAGTGTCGCCACTCCAGCACCTTCGGACCCCAACGTCAATGGGTCCGTCCAGGGTTGCGATTCGTAGAACTATGTCGGTAACTCTGGTTTTGCTACGGATCTCGTCATTTCTGATTTGATCACGTAGAGAAACTCCGAGAATAGCCCTCTCCATCGTACGCTGAGTGACTTTGAACTTCCGCATGAGGCCCATAGTCAGCGACCACGTCTCAGAACCGTATGTCATCACTGGCAACAAGCACTGATCAAAGACTTTGATCTTCAGGCACTGAAGGATATCGAACGAAAATATCTTGCGTACTTCACCGAACGCTGCCCAACCCAGTTGGATTCGGTTGACCTCTTTCTCGAAATTGGACCTACCTAGCTGGACTATGTGTCCGAGGTATGTATACTCGTCAATAATTTCGAGTGCCGAGTTCTCAACGATGACTGGGTGGAGGAGAACATGGATATTAGACATAACTTTCGTCTTATCCATGTTTATTTATAGGCCCACCTGTCGAGATGCTCTGCTGAGGTCATCGAGCATTGCATTAAGATCTTCCAGAGTCTCTGCCATAATGAACATGTCGTCGGCAAACCATAGATGAGTGATGTGCTCGCCATTGATGTTGATGTCCAGTCCGTTCCACTCCATAAGCTTGAAGAGATCGCAGTAAAGAGCTTCGGGGAGATAACATCTCCCTGTCGCTCTCCACGCTGAAGTTGGATAGTCGCTGTGCTTTGGTCTTGTATACGGACTGGCATGGTGGCATTTTCGTACAAGCACTTCAACACGTGTATGTACCGGTAGTCAATTCGGCAGTTTATCTTGTAATAGGGTGAATTTTTATCTTACGAACGACTGACGCTGCGGCATCTGTCTTTAATAAGAAACAAAGCAAGAGTGACATGAATATAATAACTTTTTAACAAAATCCCAAATATAAAGATACACATCGCAACAATCTATTGTCTATTAGTATTTATTGTTAGACGATAATCACAGAGGAGTTCTAAATTATTCCAATCGAGTCAAATGAAGTACCTGACAGCGAAGATAAACAGACAATTAGCAACACGCAAACTCAGCTTAATCATTTTGTAAGTATTTGTATACTTTTATAACTAAATCTTTAATTTTCATATGGGCCTTGTTAAAATAATAAGTCCGAAGTAAATTATAAATAATGGCAAGTCATTGAAATTTAATAAGAATAAATGAGCGTGTATCAAAGGAGGAAAATTAAATGACGTTATAAATATAATGACGAAAAAATTATCAACCTTCATTTTTTTTCTTAGTAGATTATTTATTATTCCAAGGAAAGTATGTAATTCATACTCAGTTAAATTTACTTGTAAATAAACAATTCTAGAGTGTAACATAAAGTATTCATAAGCCTGTTTATTTATTGGCCAATGAATTAATACGCCTTGGAGGCTTCGACTTATTAAGACATGTGTACCATATATCAATCATGCGTATTATAAATACTTGTTTGAGTGATTTCTCGTATTGCTATCGGTGTTATTCTAATAACATTTTGAGCGTTATATAAAAGATATCCATTGGTCAACTTTAGCAATACACAAAATATAAACAAAAGATTAATGCTACATTAAAAATAAATTCCCAGAACACATTATAAAAGAAAATGACACTAATATCTAAGGGAAATTTATTACAGCTAATAGAATTTATAAATGAAATTGTTGAATTTTAAACTGTTAATCAAAGTTATTTGGCGCAGCGGTGGGCGAATTTAAAAATTTGTATTTTCTAATTTGTCTGCGTCTGGGCTGGTGGGGGGTTTCGGTTGCGGCTAGTTACCACTCTACCAACAAAGACATACCGCCAAGAAAATTTTGTGTTCCGATACCATGCTGTGTAGAAACCATAAAAGGTATATCGCCGCTTACAAGATTAGCGCAATTCCACCACATAGTATCATTTATCATCAGGTGAGATCGCAGTCAAGCGCTAAGTTGTCCGCAATAGATAAAAAATTATCTATTTTATCGTAAATGATTGGTGGCACTAAAATGTAACAACACCTTTATTGATCCTATTATAACAAATAAAATGATTTTGATGTTGATTACAAAAGTTTAAAAACTTTAGTTAACTTACCAGAATCTACGGTCTTTAATTTTTTGTGTCAAAATCCATATTCAATTATCAAAAGGCGATTTAGTTTAGTTTTTTTGAAGTGAAACTGAGTGACAGAGTAAGAAATAGTGTGATAAGAGAGCGTTGTGGTATAAAAGAAGACGTAGTGACTAAAATTGAAAAAGGTATGCTTAGATGGTTTGGGCATGTAGAGAGAATGAATGAAAGGAGACTGACAAAAAGGATTTATGAGTCAAGAGTGAATGCGAAAGTTGGAAGGGGAAGACCAAGGCGAACGTTCCTGGACCAAATCCAGGACATTTTAAATAACGGCCAGGTCAAGAGTACTCTAAACCGACGAACTTGTATGAAAGGTTTAATGAGAATGAAAGAAGCGAAGGAGATATGCAAGGATCGTGGCAAGTGGAAGGATGTTGTCTCTGCCTACCCCTATGGGAATGAGGCGTGATGTTATGTATGTATGTATGTTTTTTGAACTTTGTCACTATTCTGTCAAAAAATCAAGTATTATATATGTTTTTCTGTGACAAAAACTCGTATTTAGGTCGACAAAATGACGCTGTGGCACCTTTCTTTTTTTTATTGCTCACAGGTTAGTGCTTGACTATAATATCACCTGATGTTAAGTGATGGTACAGTCTAAGATGGAAGCGTGCTAATCTGGAAAGAAGCAATTTATCCCTTATGGTTTCTACACAGCATCGTAGCGGAACGCAATCTCTTCCTTACTATTTTAAGGCTTTCAGTAATTGTTTCAGACAAAGATTCTTCAAAATTTTCGCCAGTTTTAAAGATCGGTAGATAATTTAGTATGGAAGTTCGCTTCGTTTGTCTTTGTCGTACTCAGGTCATGGGTAGGCAGTCTTTTGCACGCCTGCAAGTAAAATATTCTTGTCACGCAAGAAGACTCATAAATGACGACTGCTCGTTCACTTCACTTAATTGTCTAATTCAATGACTATTCATAGTAAAATTTAAATAGCACTTTTAAAAGTTTATAATTATTATTATTAATACAAACTCTTTATTGTACACCTAATAATTAAAAAGATAATGCAGTTAAGACAAAAACATTTATCTTATGGAATACAATTGGCGGCCTTATCACTGAAATAGAAATGCTTAAAAGGGATACATAAAACATGAAGCAAAGAGTGTTGTAACAAGTCTATTTCAAACGATATAAAAGTAATAACAAAAACACTCATAATGGTAGCCTTATCGCTGAAATAGCGATCTCTCCCAGACAACCAGAAATGCTTAAAAGGATACATGAAACATGAAGCAGAGAGAGGTGTACTAAATCTATTTCAAAGTATATAAAAGTAATAATAACAGCACTCATAACGGCGGCCTTATTGCTGAAATAGCGATCTCTTCCAGGCAACCAAACTTGCTTAAAAGGATGCATGAAACATCAAGCAGAGAGAGGTGTACTATACCTATTTCAAACTATATGAAAATAATAATGATAGCACTCATAATAATTAATTATAACAGTATTTTCGGAGCCATCTATTTTAAGCTCCTGTAAAGCCTTATTTCTATGACTTCTGTCAGTTTCAATCAAATTAAAAGATGTATCAAATATTTGAAGTAGTGCTAATACGATAAAATTTGCGATTGTGTACTTTTCCTTTAAAGTGTGGTAGGTGTATGCTCTAAAAACCGTCTCTCCTATGAGTGAGGAGGCCTGTGCCAAGCAATGGGACGTGAATGGATACTTTATACCATAAAATCTCAATTACTTTTAATGTTATCATATACTTCTAATAGATTAAGTGATAATACAGTCCTAGATGGAAGCTCATTAAGCTGATAACGGAAGAAATCACCTATTAACCAAATCAAATCAAATCAAAATATCTTTATTCAAGTAGGCATATTACAGCACTTTTGAATCGTCAAATTTTTGTTTTTTCTTTTCCTTTCCACACTCTAATTCTAATGTACGTCTGATGAGGATACTCCAGAACGACTTAAAATCTAAAGTTACGAGGGTTCCTTCGCGCCCTGATCCGAGAAGAGCCCACAACAAACTTAGTCGGGTAATTAGTTTTTTTGTTATCATCATCATTACAATATCATATTAGTTTAATATATTTCTATCGTCTAAGTACTCTTGCAACTTATAATACGATTTTTCTATCAACTTTCTTTTAACAAAGACTTTGAATTTATTAATTGACATTTCTAAAACGTCTACAGTTACCCTTAAACGAGTTGTTAATTTTATGCAGCCTACTAGAATTTACAACAAATTTGTTTTTGTTTCGTAAGTTATATGATACACATTCACTCTTTTTATTAAAAGAGTCAATGTTTTTGTGTACGTACAACAAGTTTTCTAACCTTTCCTATACAGCATTGTATCGGAATGTTTTTTGTGTTAGTAGGGTGGTAACAAGCCATAGCTAAAGTCACAAGTCTAGATATAAATTTATTAGAAAATACAATTTATTTAAACCTTTTCAAAAAAAAGGATATCATCTAGCTATCTCTCAAAGTATAAGTCATCCCAGTTACTGAGTTGCACTAGATACACGTATAGAGCGTAATAAACTTAACTGGCATTGAACTAAACTGCTCAAATGTCTCATTCCTAGTGTGATGTAGTACTACAATAACTAGTTAAGCGCAACCTAACACACAAGTTAAGGTCTTAACCGTACCAGTTAATTACTGATTGTAACGTTCTGAACTAAAGTTCACGGTCTTTGCGTCACTTTTAAGATCCCACTCACTAACAGTTCGTCTGCAGTTTGTGTTCGTGACTAAAAAGGTTCTACCAGCTGGAAATGGCGTGATACCAGCCGGATTACACACTGAAAGCAGGTGATAGTCGTCAGTTTCACATTATCCCTGTTAGTTGTACTGCGGTGTAAAGCAAGTAAAGCACTACGTCACATCGGCTAAAAAAAATATAACAACATTTATAGATGAAATTCTATTAAACGTACCGAATATTGTAATAAAAGTCCTGATAGCCCAGTGATGAGACGCGTGGATTCTCATTAAGAACAATCGCTGGTTTTAATAATATGTGTCTATAAAAATGAAACTTACATACTTCTAAGTTCGTTCCAATACAAGATTGTGCTTTACTGTGAAGTTCTGGGATATGTGCTGCCTACCAACCCCTGGTGGAGCACAATGTGACGTTAATAGGCTGCTACTTTTAAAAATATAGATATTTTTAATGCCCCTTATACTCTAGGCAACAAATAAGTATTTATACATATATCTCCGTTATTTATTTGAAACTTTATTGCACACATATAAGAAAAAGAAAACACAACTTATGTAATGCAAAGAAAAAATTAAGTCATAGAGTGTACAAAAGCGGTCTTATCACTAAGAGCGGTCTCTTCCAGAAACCTTTGGTGAGAGGAACAGAAGATAGGAGCGAGAGGTGCAAATAACTTTAAAAGAGAAAACTTGAATCAATTATACGCTGCTTAAACAATACATACAATCATTACCCATACAAACTTAAAACATAATATAAAATACAATATATATGTTTTTGGGGTAAACTGTCAATCCAAAATGGTGACAGAACTATAAATAAGTTGCTGTAGTAAATTAAAAAGTCAATATCTACCGACGCACGGTTAGTGGGTGCGACCCTTTATATATTACCATTGATATCAGTATTACCCTAGAAGTATATTTTTCGCGAAATAACTTTAATACCTCAACGACTTTTCGATTATTCTTTTTCCTTGATATGTGGCTTTTTATATTGCTTTATATTACAGCAGTTATTTTTCCAATGAGAAAACAGCTACTTCAGAGATTAAATTACTTAATTCTTCTCATAGATCTACTTTTATTCCTCTCTAAATCAGGGATAAATCGTCAAAGTTTTCAGTACAAGATAGATCTTAGAAGCGGTTAGCAAAACTGAAGTTTTTACTATATTCAAAACATTATTTCATATTTACTCACCTTTTAAACCCTTCTTGGACTCCCGCGCATAATTCAAAACCAAAATTAGCCAAATCAGTCCACCCGTCCTCGGGTTTTAAGATCACTAATGAACAGGAATTTATTTTCATATCTAAAGTCTTTTCAGCGGTGTCGCTCGCTTAATTTCTCATCTCGTGAAAGTACAGAGAAATTCGTTATTTATCGCATGAAATTTCAAAACTTTCATGAATCCATCAGAATGAACAAAATTTTCGTTAAAATCTTTATCGCCGTTTAGAAGGAATTCAATCATATACACAACTGTTCCATCATGTACAGAACTGTTTTATACATAAAGACTAGGATTTTTAGAAAAATGTAGACGATTTCATTACTATAATACTAGTTATTGACCAAATCCGTTTCTATAACTATATTAAGAACTGAAGTGAAATGTAATATATACGGTATACTTAATAATTTCAAAGTTAAGGTCATAAATAATTTTCCAGTATTAGGTACTAACTGATATTGAAATAGCCAGATTGAACGCGTTTAGCTCAGGAACTACAAATTTGAATTGAATTTTTTTTTAATTTTATATAGCCCTTTGATGTAAAAATTTTGTTGACCCTATAAAATCAAATAAAAATGTTACAAATATTGTTAAATTTTATTGCTTTTGAGGGCTTCCATTGTCATGGACTGCGTAAAAGGCGTAAAAGTTACGCAAAATCGCGTGTGACGGAATTTTTGTCATTGTTTTCTTTAATGCTGACAGATTAGCGCTTGAATGTGTTTACATCTGATGGTAAGTGATACAGTCTAAGATGGAAGCGCATTAATCTGCTAAGGGGCAAATTGCCTTTTATGATTTCTACACAGCTTCGTACCGGAACACAAATCTCTTTGTTTTGTAGGTCTTTGCTTGAAGGGTGGTCACTAGCCGCGACCGAAGCCTCTCACTAGTCCAGACTCAAAGAAAATAGAAAATGTATGTTCTCTGTCAGCAAGTAGCTAGTGCTCGCACCGTTACGTCCTCGAGGCCATCATATTGTTGGTCTTTAAAAGTTCTTAATCTAATGTTATAAAGAAGAAACATTTGTGTTTTTGTATGTATGTATATTTGTTAAAAAAAAGACTGGAACGGTTATAAAAACTTCTTCACCATTAGAAAGCTGCATTTTCACTGAATGTCGTTCAGGCATATTTACTAAAAAAAAAAATAAGCATCACTAAGAAAAATGTATTAATGTAACTATTTACATTATGTAGCGAAAATATTATAGAACGTATTAATATCTATAAAAAAAGTCTGCGATACCATTTATTCAACTATAGTTATAACTACTTTTGTACATTTCAAAAGTTAATGGAAGGTCGACAATAACCAAACTATATTATTTATACTGTATTAGTCCTCATCCTATTAAATGATATTTTATTAAAGACTGTTTCAATTTCTGTAAAATACTTTTTAAATTATCAAAATCAGACATTCCATTCAAAAGATATAACGAATTTAAAAATCTCAATCTACAAAAAAACTGAGAAGTTCTGAGGCAATAAAGTATTTATTACAAATGAATCTCTTTGCATTATTTTTAACAATTTATTATAATCAAGCTAAAAATTACTAGACCGACTTAAAAAATTCTTTCAATACTTGTAGAGTATTTTTAATTTACTAATGTCGGACATTCTACGTAAATGATGTTACGAATTTATAAATGTATTAGTTATATATATATATATATATATATATATATATATATATATTCGTTGTAAAATAAAATCTGTATATTGATTAGATTATGAATGTATGTATCTAAAAATTTGACATAAAATTTTTCTAACCACAATAAATAATATAAATAAATCTATAGTCAGTCACTCAGGTGGCATATCATCATAGTCTGACCGTTTGTTGGTCCACCGGTTCGGAAACTAGATTTTACTGAGTACTTCATATTTAATTTATATTACAATAATCAAATATTAGGTCTTTACCAGGAAAGGGGTATAGTATATGGTTTTTATGATTCCCGCAACCAGATTCTTTACCCACAAAATACAACCGCAATAATCATGCCTCACTTAGCTTCAATAGACGTAAGACCAGTAGAGCAGCTATAAATGGTCTGACCATATCATTAATTAAAAGCAGACCTATTAGCATTGATCCTGTTTTTCCTTAAACATTTAAAAAATACCATGGCAACAAAGACAGTACATACTGTGTATAAATTACAACAGCATTTCAAACATTCCGATATTGCTAGCTCAATGTAGTGCGTAATTGAGAAAAACTTATTTATACAGGGCAGATCTTAATAGAAGTTACGGGTGGTGAAACGAGTGCTTTGCCATTCAGATACATGTGGGGTCCGAATCCCTGGGCAGGATTCTCTTTATAAAAATAAACTTAAGCGTTTAATTGATTTCTCGATGATTTGTTCTAATGTAAAGATGGAACAGGTGAAAGTGATATTGAAAGGAGAGTGAATGCAGGGAATATAGTAAATGGTGCTCTGCACGCCTTTATGACTAGCCAGATGGTGTCTCAAAAGGCCAGACTGGCAGTGCATGCAGGAGTGTTGTTGCCAACACTTATGTATGGTAGTGAAAGTTGGGTATGGCAGAAGAATCACATGAGTAAAATAAATGCGGTAGAGATGAGAGCATTGAGAAGTATGTGTGGATTAAAACTGAGTGACAGAGTAAGAAATAGTGTAATAAGAGAACGTTGTGGTATAAAAGAAGACGTAGTGACTAAAATTGAAAAAAGTATGCTTAGATGGTTTGGGCATGTAGAGAGAATGAATGAAAGGAGACTGACAAAAAGGATTTATGAGTCAAGAGTGAATGCGAAAGTTGGAAGGGGAAGACCGAGGCGAACGTTCCTGGACCAAATCCAGGACATTTTAAATAACGGCCAGGTC
>JACTOM010000069.1:1359464-1503065 GCA_015832385.1 Elymnias hypermnestra | reverse complement strand
TCATGATGCACCACGCCCCTGCAATCAAAGAAAACTGTCAGCAAAACTTTCACATTCGATCGAACTTGGCGCGCTTTTTTCGGTCTTGGTTCGTGCGGCAGCTTCCATTGAGATGATTGAGCTTTGGTTTCCACGTCATAACCATAAACCCACGATTCGTCACCAGTTATGACCCTCTGGAGCAAATTTGGGTCGTCGCGGACAGAGTTTAACATCTCATTAGCAATGTTCATGCGATGCTGTTTTTGGTCACAATTGAGCAATTTTGGTACGAATTTCGCGGCGACCCGTCTCATGCCCAAATCATTGATAAAAATCGAATGGCACGAGCCAATCGATATGTTTAGGTCCTCAGCAACTTCTCTAACGGTGATTCGACGATTGGCCAATACCATTTTCTCCACTTCATTAATTTTTTCGTCTGTTGTTGAAGTGCTCGGGCGTCCGGCACGCTCTTCGTCGTTCACATCTTCTCGGCCTTCTGAGAACATTTTGTACCACCGATAAACGTTGCTTCGGTCCAAGGTAGCTTCTCCGTATGCCACAGTCAACATTCGGAATGCATCCGCGCACTTAATTTCGTTTTTCACACAAAATTTGATACAGGTTCTTTGATCCATTTTTTTGAATAGGTAAAAATCGAAGACGATCCAAAACACGTGCAAGCAAAGCAGCTGTCAACAATTAAATGAACATTCAAAATGGCCGAGCTTGTCGGCATAAGTGAGAAACATGAGTACCAACATAACGCCACAAAAAATTCGAAATTCGAATATACGTAACCCGCGGAAATTCAAAATTCGCGATACTTTTTGAACACACCTCGTATGTATATTGTTCTAATCTAAAGAACATAAATTAAAATTATAGTGTAATGGTAAAAGAAGAACATTGGGTTCTTTTCAAGAAAACGCACCAAAAACCCTTTAGTCCAAAATCAAAACATTTATTCGCTGAAAAAGGTATAATGTATAATTATTATTAAGGTTTGCGAATACAATGAATTTATATTATTGAGATAAAACTTATTATACATTATTATTGCTAGATTTCCTTTGAAATAGTCGTCAATATAATAAAAGATATTATCGACAAGATAAAATTTGATCGAATTTCTAAATTTTAAACTTTAAAAAAACTTCTGAGGTAAATTTTAAAAGCCAAATCACGCAAACACATTTATTTAAAAAAAAGTAATTTTATGATTTTACAGCGTTCTCCTTTAAGTCTTTTGAAAAGATTGTTCATTCTTTTTTTTTAAATAACATCAGTTCAAGTACATTCAGAACATAAAGTTTTATAACGGCTAGCAGCTTTCACTCTTTTTGATTCCAGCTTTCACTTTTTTTGATGTGTCTTTTAAACATTTTTTCTGTGCAACAAATACGCTGGTAATATTATTGCAGTTTCCCGAAAAGATTGCCCCGTAACTATTTATTGTTAGTTAGGCACTAACATATTATGCAAGGCGGTGGATATTGAAACTATAATATAATAATAAAACAAAAAGCTACCATATATCAATTAAGACCTCGTGCTTTTCTAAGAGATAACTTCAAAGAATCATCAATTCTGACAGTACCGTCGCAATATATATTGAATATTATCCTATATATCCGTAATAATATTCACTTATACGGCAAAAAAGTGAAATACACAATACAAGAAACAAAATCAAACTTGTAATTCCATATTTTACAGTGAAGAAGGTTCAGAAATCATCCCAATCAGTTTTAGATTTGCTTCCACATAATTTTAAGAAATATGTCAAAAACATCCTTTTACACAAGGCATATTATAATGTTGAAGATTATTTAAGCGATAAAAATGTTTGGACTTGATTTCAGTTGCTCACAGAAATAATATATTACACACTGTAACACACAAACTATCTTTAAAAGAGTAATCATTGAGTTTCTTGCCGGTTTTTTCTCAGCGGATTCAACTTTCTGAACCGGTGGTACATTTGTTACCAACGGACAGACTACTGATGATTCAAAAGCCAACTTGAATGAAAAATATTCTGATTTTGGATACTAGATTGTAAATAGTTCTTTTATGTCTTTATCAGTTGCAGATTTCGTTAGAGTAAAAACAATAGTTGACGATTTAAAAGTGCTGTAAAAGCCTAGATGAATAAAGTGTTTAATTTGAATTTGTTTGTTCTTTTCTATTAATCATTGTGCTTTTCCGTGAAGGTACAACCTCGTATGGAAACCTGAGTATCCCGGGAGTAATTCTGGAGTATGTGGATTTGCTTGCTCTTTCCTCTTATTCCCATCAGCGGGATGTTAAAAGGCTACTAGTTACTTACTTGTTGATGCTGGTGGAGGTAAATCGTACCGGTATAGACAGTTTCCAATATTTAATAATTTCATTATAAAGGATATTTAGTAACTTCTGTTCAAGGTGCCTTTATGGAAATTACACGCGCCCTTTCCTCGTTATTGTCGTTACTTCTATCAATTGATGAATGATTTACGAAAATATCTTAAATAAACCTGTATATTCCAGAAGTAATCCTGGACATATGCCGAGATCTGCTAAGCCGATTTGAAGCAACGTGTTAGGTAACATCTCTAAAGCTTATCTCCAATGCACAGGCCACAATTTATTTGGTTTTACTTACTTTGCTTAAATTTATAAATAATTTAAATTTATTCACTCATTTTGAAATCTATTGGCAGTATTTAACATTGTAATACTTGATTTAACTAAAAATACATAAATATTTTTGAGTTAAATCTAACGTATAAGAATCTTTTGTCATAGAGTTTGTTATCGCACTCCTCCGAAACGGTTTAACCTGGGAGAGACTGGAGGGAGCCTTCTTCGTGGCTAGTTACCACTTTACCAGGAAAGACATACCGCCAGAACAAAAAGATTTCCGTTTCGGTACGATGCTGTGTGTAAGCCATAACAGGTAAAATGCCTCTTATCAGATTAGCGCGCTTCCATCTTAAAATGTATCATCATCTCACATCGGGCGTGATCACGGTCAAACGCTAATCTATCAGAAATTAAAATAAAAAAAACCTGTTTTCAAGAATTTTTGTGTATATTATTAAACGATCGCTAAATATTTTTTATCCTTTTGTTTCCGGAATCAACTAGTTTATATATAAATATGTTTAATAAAATTATATAAATTTGTATATTAGATAATTTGACTTCTGTAATTTTGTAAGACATACTACTATCTGTTTAATTTTATCTATTTAAAAGATTTGATAGGAAAGTATTCTATTCAAAGTGAATAATAATGTAATTTAAAATATTTTCTTTATTATAGATTACATAATTTAATAATTTATACAGACCTTAAATTGAAACCTGGAGTTTCAAGCGTATCGAATCAATTATATATAAGAATAGATCACGAAGCCGCATATTATTACGATAAATGTACTAAAAACTTGCATTAAACACCACATTATTACAATATTAGTCACATCTACATCTGTTAGAGAAAAAATATCACGATGTCTAATGTTTTATGGCGATAAAAAAAACAGTAATTTATGTAATTAGCTGTACTGTTGACATATCAGAATTAATAATTATGCAGTTCCATTGCATTTAAATGATTAAAAATAGTAGTCGTCAAGGGTTCGATATTTAACCATATTCAATTTAAATCAATAAATTCCTATTGTCAAAAACTATAACAACAGATCTGGCCAAGGCTACAATACTAATAGCTGTTAATTTGTCTGTTTTTAACAAAATATTTAAATTAAAAAAACTCTTATATTTCTTTGTTTATCGAAAGGAAAAAAATACGATTTTGTCCATTGAACTTATACTATTAACCATATAAATATTATATCTGCAAAATCTCTCAATAAACGGTGTTTTTCATATGAGCTCTTTCATCGTTTGCTAAATCCTTTTGTGTTGTATTTAATCAGGGGAAGGTTGATATAAAAGAATAAAATTAATATCTATTTACTTGCATTGAACATCAGAAATTTTAATAAAAGTTGACCACCATTTTTTTTCACTGACCCCGACTATGTGTCAGGAATGTGGAACTCGGCGAGTAAAAAGGCCTCACAATACCCACTAAAACCCAGCGGAACCCTCTCCATCCAATGATCATCAGAAGGGGTTCAACTTTCGCATTCATTCCTGGTGTCCCGGATGAATCGGAGTTCTAGAGCGCTACGACGACTTTCGCTAACAGGCGCTGCCTTGTACCCCGCCTTCTCCGGCAGTATGAGGGAGCATCCATCTCTCGTCCGTGGGCCTCCTTCAGTGAGATGATCGTCTCACAGAAAAGGGCCACTCCTGCCCAATATCTCTCACTAGATAGCATCGCGCTTACTACCTTTTCCAGTGACAGGTCGGCGCTGATCAGCGCAACCAAGAGGTGAAATTGAGGTCCCCAGGCTGTGCATTCATGCCAATATGAGAGGTGCTGAGTCGATGTCAGCACCACGCTCGTGGCTGGCCGGTGATTCCTCGCGACCAATTCTGTCCAGAAACTTTCTGAAACATCCAAATCCGGTCAGAACCTGCGCCAATCTGTAGATAAGCAACCCGTGCTTCCTAGAAAGCCATTGTTCCATGTGAGGGCGCATCGCCTCCACAGTGGCGCCTCATCAGCGTCAACCTGCTCAACACGTGCCCTTGTACGTCAACACCATAGTAATCTTTCCTTAGTGCTTTTGACAATATAAACTTTAATGTAACCTTATGACGTTACCTTGTCAGCGTGTGTGTGTGTGTAAAGTGCTTTTTTCATGATTTAATATATTTTTTGCATATTAGGTTTCTGCAATCCTTGACGGAGAGCTCTCGCTTGAGAACATTGTAAGCGTGAAGCTGTCAAATAAGATATGTTGGGCGGAAGTGGCCTTCTTCAGCTAGACTGTAATATCGCTAAAGGAGGCCCACAAGCGAGATAGGGAGAATGTAGTTGATGCTCGCCCTCACCGCCGAAGGGGCGGGATACCAGGCGGAACCGCACCTGCTCCCGCCTCCATGAATCCTCAGTCGGACTCAAATGGGGCACCAGGGAAGAATGCGCAAGCTGAACCTCTGGTGTCTCGCTTACGGATGAAGAGGGTTCCGTTGGGTTTTAGTGGGTATTTCTAGGTCACCTCCCTCACCGAGTCTCACATTCCTGAACCATTCGAGTCGGGGTAAGTGCGTCAATGCGTTTCCCAGCGCAAAAAAAAGGTTTCTGCAATCCACTATATCTAACTATTTGTGAGGATATATTTGTGTTTTTGTATGTATGTTTGTAACTTTTTCACAAAAAAACTACTGGACCGATTTCGACATTTTTTTTACCATTAGAAAGCTTTTCACTGAGCGCTATTACTTTCTCAAAAAAAAAGTAGGGTTGCCTAATAAAAATGCATTAATGTAATCCAAGCTGTGACAAAATTAGTCACAAAAAATCTATCATCTGCGATTTGGAAACTATTGAGGAAATGTTTTACAGTATTAATATCTACAAGAAAGTTCGCGATACCATATGTCCAACTACTGTAGATAGATAAAAATTTTAAGTTAAATTAAACAATACATGACAATTGCTGAGCTGTAAACCTTTTCCAAGTGGTGTTACAGACATTTTTATTTAAGACTACTGTGTGTAACACCATTACAGAATAAATGTTTCTTTATTTCTTTATTTGCTGGAAGGGTGTTAATTAGCTACAGCTAGAGCCTCCTACCAATCCTAAATTCGCCTTACCGGGGATCGAACCTGGGACCTCTGCTAGCAAAGCGAGTTCTCGCACCACTACACCAGAGAGGCTATCGAAGAGTATCTCGAGCAACGCGTTTAGCTGTAATAAGTATCAAAATAAGCACAAGTGTTTTCAGAAAAAAAATGTATTGAAATACTAAAACTGTAATTATTCAGTTTACAATAACATTTTCTTATGTGGGAGCAATTTTAGTTGAATCCGTATTTTCGTCCTCATCCGATAGTATTGCTGCGTAGCTATTTTTTAAGGCCAGCACTTGGTTTTGTAAGGTACGGAGACGTATCTCAACGAGCTCGAAGTTTTCTTGGAGGCTGTTCACTTGGATTTGCATACGTTGACGAACCTGAAACGTGCCCCTTAAAATCAACCATGATTTTAGGAATATAACATATGGATCAGTATTATATGGTCACTTTTTGGTGGTACTCTTTTTAAATATTTTTTTTTCGATGGGCAATACTTTTAGGCACTAACCCCGATCCATGGGTCTGGAGTGTGGGAAGTGGCCTCGCAATACCCATTGAAACCAATTGATGATACAGTCTAAGTTGGAAGCGCGCTAATCTGGGTAAGAGGCGATATACCCCTTACGGTTTCTAGACAGCATCGTACCGGTACACAAATCTCTTTGTTTGGCGGTACGTGTTCGCTGGTAGGGTAGTAACTAGCCACAGCCGAAGCCTCCAACTAATCCAGACTCAGAGAAATTAAAAAATACAATTTCCTAAATTCGTCCTACCAGGGATCGAACCCGGGACCTCCGCTAACAAAGCGAATACTCGCCCCAATGCGCCAGTGAGGCTGTCAAAACCGACAGTCTCACAAAAGAGAGTCACTCCAGCCCAACATCTCTCCAGCATCGCATATACAATGCTCTCCAACGAGAAACCCTCACCGATCTGCGCCACCACGAAGTGTCGCTGAGGTCCCTAGGCTGCAAAAATCACCACACTTACGACAGGCCTTTGAAATATGTTTTATAAACTAAACTGGGTTAACACTTACGTCATCTCTCTCCTTTTGAAATGTTCTACATTGAGCTCGGGTTTGTATCAACTGTCTCTCCAACTCAGTTATCTGCGTTTGCATATAACGACGCATAGAATCAGCGCGTTCTTTGCCCCTTGACAGAGATCTGTTGCTCTCGACTTTTAATTCATCGAGATCTTTTATAAGTTGACTGCATTCTATCGCCTTCTCCTTGTACCTCAGCTCTAATTGAGACAGTTTTTCTTCTAACCTCAACACTTGACATCTATTTTTAGAAGATAATACAAACGAGTTAGTAATAACCGAGAACCATAATGGATAGACACTTGGACTTTTGTCAAGAGTCACGAATTCGAATCCTGGCACCACAAGGTTTTCTATGACAAATTGTTAACACTTTTCAATCCTCAAATACAATATTAATTCCAATGATTGATGTTGTTATTAAAGAACGACTTACAATATTACGCTGAGAGGAACCCGCAAAAAAACTCATTCTTAACTTTTTTACCATCATGATTAATGTACAATATTAAATTATTATATAAGAGTAATCCATAGATTCTCACACTATTCTAACGTCTAAGTTTGTAATTATAATGAGAGTTTTCAAGTAATTTTCTTTTAATAAAGGATTTGAATTTCTTAAGTGACATCTCTAGAACGTCTTCTGGGAGTTTGTTATAGAAACGTAATGTACGTGTTTTAACGTGCTTATTCTGTGAGAAATTTTAAAATTCGTGTCGCCTGTCAAGACACAACTAAACAAGAAGGTGGGTTTATGCTCTAGAAACCTATGAGGAAGCAAGCATATTACGCCCATCTGTGGGAACTTAATTGCCTTTCTTGCCTGTATTTTTCAATAATAACTTACATCACGAATAACCTATCTAGTTCATCTCATAATTTGGCACTTTTAGGAGCCACCTTTGCTATTTAAACATAACCTGTTTTCATAATGACTTGTGATTATCATAAAATACTATCCGATTGAGTTCGCTGTCGCAACTACTAAGAACTGTTCTGAGCGAAAAAAGCCTAGCATTTCTTACGATTTCAAGGAGTCCTTCAATTAAATATGATTGCATTATATAATACGTTTTTTATATAAATGATTTAAAGTGATGTCAATTTATTGTAATATTAAAAATTCACAACCTCGCTGGTGCAGGAGTGCAAGTACTGAGTCTGGTCTGATCTGGGAGGCTACAGCCGTGGCTAGTTACCAACCTATCTGCTTATACGTGCCACCAAACAAGAGATTTGTGATCTGGTACGATGCTGTATAGAAGCCATTAGAGGTAAATTGTCTCTTACCAGATTAGCGCGCTTCCATTAGACTGTATCACCACTTACCCTCAGGTGTGATCGCAGTCAAGCGCTAGCGTGTCAAAAATAAAAGAAACACTTTCGAAATACGTATAATTTACAACCTAAGAACAGTTTTCGGGCCGGGAAATTCACTTAACGTTAGGTGAACCATATGCTCATTAAATCGAGATAAGTTAGTATATTGACTTACTTATAATCATCCACACTATGGCAAAGATTTTCAATTTCCTTTTGATTCAATTCAACTTCACCGCGCAGAGCGTTGTTTTCTTCGAAAGCTTTCATTTTCTCCGCTTTTTCAGCGTTTAAATTATTCACAGCTACAACCAGCTTGAAGATGGATATCAATTTTTTAAAAAATGAAATTTATGCGCACAATTAACGTTGAAAATGTTTAATTAAAATACCCCCTAACCTTAATCCCCAGGCAGTAAGGTAGCTCACTAATCTGAGAGGTTATTTCCCACTTGTGTTTTATACACAGCATCGTACCGGAATACAAATCTATTGCTTGACGGTACGTCTTTGCTAGTAGCGTGGTAACTACCCACGGCCGAAGTCACCAGTCCAGACTCAAACTCAAGACTCTCAGAATCCAAAACCTCTGCTAGGGAAGAGAGCACTCGCGCAATATTATATTTAAATGTGTTAAAAGCTAATAATAATTAAATGAATTATTTGGTGTATGTATATAATGTTAATCTAACGACTAATATGTACGTAAGTTCTAATATTGTATATAACTTTTTTTATGTACATATTCGCCTTTATTACTTTCTGCTTTTATAAGACCGCCTATTGTACTTTTATTCCTCTTATATTTAAGTTAATTTTATAATATTGTATACAATGTAATATTCGACATGCAATAAAGTGTATAAATAAAAATAAATATATTACGATAACTGCCGATATTTATTTATATTAACCGGATGTTGACTGTTTTTTTTATATATCATGTAAATCTTTAATATGTTTCTGTTTTTGTACAGTTTATGGTTTTGAATTAAGATAAATAAATGATATTTGTGGATACATAAGTGATTATCAATAAATCCGACAAAACCTTCTCTTTCACTCGGTTTAATTCATTGGACAACTGCTCCGAGCTGTCTTCAGCTAGTATCTGCAACTGCTTAGCTTCTTGAAGTTGAATTTGAGCACCTTTCAACAAATCTGGCAGAGGGACCAGCTCTTGCAATTTTTCTTGAAACTGCATCTAATAACAACAAATTGCTTTTTAAAAAAAATATAGTTTTAGAGTCGCTCACTAATTTTCAGATTAAGATTCTTAATTATTACATTACATAGTTTGAATGACTTAAAACACAATACTATCGTTGATACAAACTAATAATTGTTATTAGGCGAATGTTCCTTCATTCCCCTGTACTACCTTTCTTATACCCACTTGCAAAAAACTCTCCCCTCAAAAAATACTAAATCCACCAATCACAGTCGTCGTGAAAACGACGACTAAACAGAGTTTTTGATTAAATTTGAGAATTTCCGGAATAGCATTAAACCGGATGTAGTGCATGAAAACGTTCTACTAAAATAATAACAAATACCTCAGCATAATAAACAAATATAGTAATTTAATAGCAATCCACAAATAAAATTATAATTAACACTAATAATAGCGACCTTTAATTATAAATACTTGATGCATAAAACAATTTAACAAATGTATTTAAATTAATTATACAGGTTAAGGTAAGTAGCAGCCCATTAACTTTCCACTGCTGGGCTGAAAACTCCTCATTCAGGGGAGACAGTTTTTAGAACGTTGACCCACCATGCTGCTCCACTGTTAACACGAGTGCACCCTCCGTTCCTTCACTTTCTTAAGATAAAACTCAATATAAATTTTTGAGTTCACCCGACCTATCTTGAACCCAGGATCTCATGTCTCTACCTAAACAAGCTAACCACTTGAGGCAGTTTAATTAATTATAAACAATTAAAATTCGATAAAAATAAACAAAAATCACGTGACATTTAAAGTAATATTATAAAGAGGAATTGCTTATGTTTTAACCGAAAGCGAAAGTTCGTGAACAATATTGATTCTAAATTACAAATAAATTACTATTTCCTAAACAAAAGGTAAAAGTCGCGAACAGTAAGCATTATTAAAAATTATAAAATTAATATCAAAATAAAAATTTAGTTACTTAATAAGAGTATTGGACGAAATGGAAATTATTTAGATACATATAACGTGTTCTTAAATATAACTGGGCTATCGTGAAAAATGTTAATATCAATGTCATTTAAATTATGGTACGCATTGGCTAGCCTGTTTAAGGGGGGAAATTAGCCTAAGTTTGATTTGGAGGAGTGTGAAAAGAAT
This sequence comes from Elymnias hypermnestra, assembly GCA_015832385.1. NCBI lineage: Eukaryota > Metazoa > Arthropoda > Insecta > Lepidoptera > Nymphalidae > Elymnias > Elymnias hypermnestra. Next base: position 1,492,664 of record JACTOM010000069.1, on the reverse strand, counting down.
GATTTTTTATGACATTTTTTTGGGGACATTGATGTTGATTTGACCCAACAAGTCAGGTCAGAGTGTTCTGAATAATTTTGTGAAGAGACATTAAATCAGCGACAAGTCTACTATCTTATCATTTGTAACTTCGTCATATTAATATTAATATAAATACTAATTTTTAACTGTGACTTTGAATTAGTTGTCAGACTATTTTATTGTATAATTCCACACAATTATACTTGTTCATAATACTTAACATTTATTACTGTATATACTTTAATTTATGATATTACAAGAAAACACAATCATATTTTTTAATCGTTTCTACCACCATTACTTATACTTTATTGTCAGGCATCCAATCCAGAACTAATGATTGCAAATGAATACCGATCTCTTATATATGTTATGGATGTAATATTAAAATGGTCATGTTAAGATTGGGTGAGAATTGAGAGTGTAACTTTAAAGACCCGTAGCTTTACATAAGAGAGAAGGGAAATATAAATTATTTGTCTATTATAATATATATATCTCTCTCTCTCTCAGTCAGCCTAAGATTGAAGCGCGGTAATCTGGTAAGAGACAATTTACATCTTTTGATTTCTATACAGCATCGTATCCGAATGCATATATTTTGCTTTATAATACGTCTTTGCTGGTAGGGCCGTAACTAGCCACGGGCGAAGCCTCCCACCAGCCCAGACTCAGACAAATTAGGAAAAAGAATATCCCTAATTTGTCCCAACAGTGATCGAACCTCTTAAAACCAAGATTACTTTGGCCGAATAATTTCTTTTACCTATCCTGGATTTACAAAACAAATTGGAAAGATTACAAAACTATTTTTTAAAATAATCAAATTGAATCTCAGATACCATAAAAATAACATTAGCTTCGCTCGATGTTTGTAAGTACGAAGGTAATGGAATCTTTGAACTCAATTTTAGAGCACTTCAAAACGTGGGATTAATTGTAAATTTGGCGTACTTATCAGAGAACGATGATAATATAATAATTTAATATAAGATGGGACTACTTTAACCTTTTTCAAGGCCTTTAGTATTAACTCACTTTCCTCGCCGAATATGGTTATTTTCATAGTTTTTATCACATATCGACGATGGAAAAGCAAACACGTAGTAATGATATTTTAACGAATTTTTAAGACAATGCCACCAAAGGTTATTAACAACAAAATATACATACAATATATAAAAATGATAACTGTAGTCGACAAATACGGCAGTTACAAGTTTTTATTTCAAACTTTTTCTTTCTGCTTTTCGTTTTGTGGGTTTACTAGGTATTTGATTTCCAGCGTCAATATGTATTTATCGAATAACGCAAAAACATTAAATCAAATTAAAAAATATGGTAATAATTGAAAGGTTTAAAAAACAAAAAAAAAAAAACACTTTATATTTCAATGATAATTGTTTGAAACTATACATTGACCACTTTCTAAATTTAATTGTTTTCTTATTTTATATCTATTAATATTTATTTTGGTCTGCTATTTTTATTTAACTTCTCATTATTATGTGTAAAAATATATTGACTGAAGGTAAGAGATTCGAGTATAAAAGCACTCGTAATTTGCGAGTAGAGAACATGTTAATTGAATCAAAAGTAATTTTCCTGAAGGTGCGATTTCATTAATCAACATAAGAAAGGAATTGCAAGATCAAACTCACCTTCATTTTTTGTATTTCAATCTGGATTTGATCGGACACTTGTCTGTTATCAAGCTCGATAACATCGATTTGCCTTTTCAGCTCTTCAACTTGCTGCTGCGCTTGAAGGTACTACAAATATCAACAATATGCTACTTAGTTAAGAAACACACAAATTGGAAAATACAATCTCATAAAGTTGCCTTGCTGACAATTGAATCCAATATTATGCAATGCAGGAATATTTCAATAAAAGTAATACTTGCTTGGATTTGAATCCAATTCCATATTTATATTCAATCAAGGTTACAATACAGTTTAAGATGCGCTATCTTGTTAAGAAGTATTTTATTTTATATGTCTATAAAGCATTGTACCAGAACGCAAATGGTTTTGCTTAGAGACTCGTCATTGCTGGTATCGTGGTAACTAGCCACAACCGAAGCATCCGACCAGTCAAAATGTTAAAGCTTTAATTAAAAAAGTAATCACTGAGCTGCTTGCTGGTATCTTCTCAATAGTATCAACCATCAACAAGCCGGAGACTGATACATTATCACATACATGAAGATTCAAAAAAGCTTATTAAAACCAGTATGTGATAGAGTGATTGGTCCTTCTCCACGAAACACTAGACTGAAGACCGTCCAGCGAGGGACAAATAGATGCTCCGTTTCACCGCCGAATGAGGCGTTTCAAGCTGCATATATCTGTACACCTCTTCCTGCCTCCGTAAATAGTAGCCGGACGCATTAGGGATACCAGAGTTGCGCAAATTGATCCACTACCGTCTCACTCATGGATAAAGAGAGTTCCACCGGGTTGGTCTGCGTATTTCAAGGTCTCCACTATTACACACTCGTGAAACGTCGGTCGTGGTCCGTCAATGCACAAGATGCTAAAATAAAAAAGCCGCCTTAAGACTTACTTTCACTCTGTACTCCTGAAGCTCATCAGTTTTTTCATTGACAACTAGCTTCAGTTCCTCAATTTCTTCTCTTGTATCTCTCAGCTGTTTCTTTAACGGGGCAACTTCCTCGCTCGGAAATTTCCTTGTTTCCTGACATCATACTTTGGTAATTAAAAACTACTCGTATAATAAAGCTTCCTTTACACGAAGCTTATGTCGCACGGGCACGTTGTCCGATTGTCGCGTTTGCAATGGGCTTTCTTAAGGAATAAGTATTCTCAGACCATTTTAAGAGGTCATTCGTAGGGACGTTCTACTTGTATTCTAACGTATTTGTCAAAAAAAAGTTGTAATTTTTGTAATTCGGTTAATTATATCACACCATTTATCAGCTTAGGGTTTTTAGTACATATAGCTATAAAAAGTGATGCTTAAAAAGCCATATCATTAGTACAAAAGGCAGAAGCAGAATGAATAATGTATATTTGAAAGACTGTCTTCCAAAATTAGGATTTATAATACTGTCATATTTAGATTTATACAGACAATATTTGTTTTTTAAATGCTTGGAATATACACGAAAATATATGGCTCGTATATTGTGTTTATTGGGTACAAATGAGCACTTGACTAAGATCTCACCGGATGATATGTGATACAATCTAAGATGGCAACGCACTAATCTGATAAGCATTTACCCTTTTTGCCTATAAGGCTTTGTACTGGAAGGCAAATTATAAAACACAATGATTGTAGCGATTTGCTCTAGCGGGAGTGCCAATAATATTTATTGCTCCCTTTATATTGTTAATAAAAACTCTAAATAAAATAACGTTATTCTATGATATATCACATCTTATCCTTATATAAGAGATATATCATAGAATAACGTTATGTCGAAGTCGTTTTCAGTGACAACCTATATTAGTATATAAGTAAATTGATTATCTCCCAAATATAAAAGATATATATAAATTGCTTATATGTTACAGTTTGGTTCTGGCTTCTAGTTCATGTATGGGAAGCCTTATGTCTATTGCTTTAATATATCTATTACACTCATGAATTTAATTATCACGTTTGCAATATCAATACTATTGTAGGTATTATTACTTTTTGCAACTAATGCGTTACAATAATTTATACAATAAACTATGGTTACATTTCATGTGTATAAAATTTTAAATAAATTATAATTCCGACTAAATTGTATAACGAAAAATAATGGATTTTAGTGGATATTGCTTCAATAGATTAGAATAATACAGTTTTTCCCAGTGATGTCATATGCTTAGTTCCCCATACCCTGGAAATATAGGATCGGATTTTCAATCTAAACCATAAATCCTCCTAAACACTTACTACAAAAACCATCACAATCGATCCAGTGTTTAGTAGTATTTTAGAAACTTACACACTTACAGAAGAATTGTACATCTTTATGTACGTGTGAATGTCACTGAGATCCTTTTAAACCCCTGGATCGATTTTGTTGAAATGTTTTGTGTGTCTTCAAGTGGATACTGGAACGGTTTAAAATAACATGGATAATGAATTTGCCCACATCATCACATGTTTTGAATGCCTTGCTGACGCAGTAGTATAGGAACTAACTAGCAGAGGCTCCGGGTTCGATGCCTCGTAGGGAAAATTTAAAAAATTGCTTTTTCTAATTTGTCTGAGGCTGACCTGGCGGCTTCGGCCGTGGCTAGACCACGCCAAGCAAAGAGATTTGTGTACAATTACGACGCTGTATAGAAACCATTAGAAGTGAATTGCCTTATCAAATTAGCACCCTTTCATTCTAGACTATCATCAGGTGTAATCACAGTCAAGAGCTAACCTATCAACAATAGAAAATGGATCATGAGCTAAGCAGGAGAAACCGCCGCGGACACCTAGTATTATATCAAAACTAAATGCACCCAGCAATGTTAGCCGTATTTCTCCTGCTCAAGTGGCAATATAGGGAAATACGTTTTTAATGTCATTGTAAACAAATCAATATTTTTATCAAAATCCGTCCAGTCCATTATTAATGCATTCATATACACACGTATAGGAAAATATTATTCATAGCAATTGTATTTTATGTTATTCGTAGTGTAAATAACAAAACATTTTAACACGAAATATTTATGGAATTTCATTTATAATAGGCGTCCTATTATAAAAATAACTTTACAAGCAGACCAATGAATACAAATAGATATTATTGCACAATACTTTGAGATCCAATATATTAGTGGGATAAAATAAACGTTATATACATAATTACCTTTACTTCCACCACGTCTGTACTGCATATACTGTTAATCTTTAGTTCTAGGTCTTTGAGTTTTCTTTCGTATTGCTCTTTCTTGAATCGTTCCTCATCTGCTGCATTCTTTGCCCTTATTAGCTCTTCACGGAGTTGTGTAATCTTGAAAATAATAATATAAGGTAAGTGTCACCCCATTAATGTCCCACTTCTGGGCACTCATACGAGAGACGGTTATTAGAACATAGACCCACCACGCTGCTCTACTACGGGTTGGCAGGCATTGTACACAAATGCATACTCTATTCCTTTGCTATCGAAGTCCCAAGTGACGGGAATCCAACACGACCGGAGAGAGATCAGGTGCAGGACCGACGGTTTAACGTGCTCTCCAAGCCTTTCCCCAACATCCCAACTTCGGGCAAATATTGAGAAAATCTTAATAGAAAACTCAATATCGATTTTTGAATTGGCCCAACCTGGGACTCGAATCCAGGAGCTCATGACTGTTGCCGAACATGCTAACCAGTAGACCAATGAGGCAGTCATAACATAATACGCACTAAATATTTACGATTATTAATGTATAACCGACTAGCAATGCTCTGTGGTTTCACCCACGTATATACCGATCTCGTGGCAGTGGAAAGTCTACTAAGTGTGACTATGTATTATTTTTGTCAACATTAAAGTTTTATTTCACTTAGTTTTTAATGACTTTAGGACACATATACAAATATGTGTACTAAATATTTTAGATAACGAATAAAGATAGTCATTCTGGAATACATAAAATCTTTTCTCCGTGTATAATGTGTGAATTAAAGGGTATACTGCAAATAAACGAATATGATCATCGGTATACTACTACGTACATTATAAAATAACATTAATATTTTTAGATTGACATTTTTAAATTCGTTGTATCTTTTGAATGGAACGTCCTATTTTAATAATTTGAAAAGTATTTTACTCGTATTGAAACGGCCTTTAATAAAATACGATCTGAACCCGCGACTTCGTCTGCATGGAATATTTTTTTTGGTAGCATTTTCACGTATAAGAAACATACCCGCACTGCCCTTTGAGGGTGGAATTTCCTCAAATTTACTTTTTAGAGCTTCCATTATGAAAAAAACTTTCTGACCAACTTTTACATACCCTAAAAGATATTTTAGTTTTCTTAACATTAAGTTAATTTGTGTGTGTGTGTGTGTGTGTTTGTGTGAATGAATGAATGAATGAATGAGAGAGAGAAAGAGAGTGCGTATTAAAGGTTTAAATACCCCTAATGAAAAACTTTAATTTTAAGACATAGTTTGTAAATGTGAAGTTCGAATTTTATTTTGATGTGAAACCTTGATTATTTATAATGAACAACCCTCCTTGCGGGTGAAATTTCGCCAAATCCGCTCTTAGCTGACCTCTACTCGGCAAAAGGAATATTCCTACCAAATTTCAAGTCTCTACGCCTTATGGCTCAATAGATACCTGGATATCTCTTGCATATATATATATACAATACATACACTTATTAGGATAAGGAATTATAGAGAGGTATAAATAATAAGGTTTGATTATTTTAATTAATTATTAATACGTAAAAAAAGTAGTTATAGTGGTATTACTACAGCAGTTGGATATATTGTATCCGGGACATTTTGGTAGATATTAATACGTTCTATAATACTGTAGGACATTTTGTTCTTCCATCATCAATAGTTTCCACAGCGCACGCACGCATGCAGAATTTTTTTCACAACTTGGGTTACATACATGTAGTGGCATTCTTATTAGAATTTTTGAGAAAATAATATAGCCTATGTCACTCAGTGAAAAAGCAGCTTTAAATTGTGAAATCGGTCCAATAGTTTGTGTGTGAAAATAACACATATAAATGTTTCCTCTTTATAAGATTAGTTTAGGCAAGATAACGAAGTCGTCTTAAACAACGAGAAGTTTTGAAAATATTATATCTCCTTGGTTTATGAAACAATAATATGAAATGGTTTTAAAAATATTGTATGTTTTTTAAATCAGCAATATTCTTTAATAATCAATTGCTATTAAATATAAGAAGGAGTAAATTTTAAGTCATGATATTGAATTTTGTTCACACTAAACCTTGCTCAAAAGCCATGATGTCTAGTGGTAGAGCCCATGGATTATTGTTTAGTTTTATACAACAAAAAACGTACGTGCTTGATGGTTCTTTGGTTTATGCTTTTAGACGAGGGAAAATATCATGAAGACACCCATCATATCATGTGGTGGGTTTCTAATAACACATACGAGTGTAGAGGCCTGTGCCTAACTGTGCGACGTTAATAGGTTGCTACTTACCTTTATACTAAAATTTCAATAATTAGAAACATTTTACGAAGAAATCGATCTGCTAAGCCGAAATGTAATATATTTTTAATTTAGGCATTTACGATACATTTTTGTATGGAACGAGATTGGATTTTGGTATTTGACATATATACAGTGGTGGTCGTATAATTGGAAACGCCACAAACGGTCCTTGATATTATGGAAGATATTTAACCGCAACCATTATTATTTTGAAATTAAACTATATACAGGACAACAATATGTTCAACGATTCAATCTTTATTACAAAAACAATATAAATCCCACTACACAAGTGCAATATTAAGGTATTCAAGTATGACCAATAATGGTCAACTAAATAGAAACAACAACAAAAAAGTATAAAAAACCAATATTTTTTAAGTATTAGCAATAAGTATTTTTATTTATGAAATAGTTACTATCCACAGCCTACCAATTGTTATAATTAATAATAAATAGCGTATCCCCTATTTCCAATAACAGCACTGCAACGGCGTGGCATACATTTTTCTAGGGGAATTGAATTCTAGCTTCAACAAATGCTTTATATAATAGTTTTGACTGGTGTTATGTTTGTATGATCATCCGAATAGGGAATCATTGTGAGCTGTAAGATAATTTTTTATTGCCATTGATCCATTGTACCTTTAATCTTTCGAATGAGTCCAACTCCACATCCGGAAAAACACCCCCAAAGTTTAATGTGATCGCTACCGTGCCTGACTATACTTCTTGTTTATTTATAATTAAAATCATTGTTTACAGAACGTCTAACATAGCGCTTAATTTCGGAATTTACCATATTTATTTTTGTTTCACCTGAAAATAACACTTTTTGCATTCTCGTAACAATTAACATATTTTGTAGCGAATATAAATCGCTTCTTTCGGTGTTGCGTGGTAAGATGTGGTACCTTTGGAGAAGTTTTTCCAAACCATTTAGCTTCCACCAATCATCAGTGTATTAGTTGTTTCTCGCGCCATCAGGCTAAACGACTTCATTTTTATCTGGTTAGATCTTTTAAATTTCTTTTTTTAGCAAAACACGAGCGATTAGGATATCTTCTCTGGGAGAGGTTTTGCTTGGTCGAGCCTTTCTAAGAACATTTTCAACAGTTCAATGTGTGTTATAATGATCAATTGCATTAAAAACTTTCTTTACAGAACAATTTAAACACCCACCTATGATCTATATGTATTTATTTACATTGTCGACGGGTCACAACTTTTATTTTTGACCATTTTGAACAATATAAAATTCAGATTAAATTTTGAATTGCTGCCAAAGTATGATAAAAAGCCAAGTAAGAAATGTCATTCACCAAATTTAAAAAAGAAACGGGCTATGGGTGCTTCTTTAAAATGTTTCTAATTAGGTGTCCAAGCGGCCAATAACAGAAAATAAACTCCTACATATGTAATTAAATGTAAGGTAGTTTTTTGTATTTTAAGCATTTTATGATTTGTATACTTGAGTGGATATGTTATTGCATGATTAATAATTATTGAATGTATACATTTTTACGAACATTTGTACATTATACTCTATACATATACAGCTACTTCAAGAGGCAGTCTTATCGCTTGGTAGCGATCCTTTACCACACAACCTTTGGTACACGAATAGTTATAGCAGAACATCATTGGTGGTGTATTCTCATAGACATACATACAAATATTTAAATCCTAACAAATACAAAATTAAAAAAAAAATATGTTGACTTATAAATAGATGTACGTAATGTAGAAAGATTTTGTAATTAAAAATGATATTACGATTAAGACTAATACGAGAAATAAACAAAGTAACAACTCAACATTCGACGCACAACAATATAAAACGAAATATTTTATGTTTAATGTACGATTAACTTAATACGATAATAACTTCCGCGAATAAGCAAAAACTATATGATAAGTTGCATGAAGCTTCGCATATTCATTTCGACATTTTTAGTACACGTTATTTCAACATCTAAAAGAACTCGGAAGTGTTTGAATAAGCAATCTTAAAAAAGACAATTATAATAATGTTACCTGAGGTATTTTCAAGTTATATTCCAATTCGTCTTGAGATTTCATCGCAGTTTTATAAACTGGAACATCTGTCTCTACACATATTTCGTCCGATTCCTAAAACGATTGACAATTTTTTGTTACATCTTATATATAAAATTTCCCTGTCACAATGTTAGTTACCGTACTCTTCCGAAACGGCTTTACCGATTTGTACGAAATTTTATATGCGTATTCAGTAGGTCTGAGAATCGGCTACTATCTATTTTTCATACCCCTAAGTGACAACGGTTGTTAACCCTTAAATTTTTTTTAATTTTTGGACGAAATTTTGTTTTTATTTTTTTGTGATACAGCATACATACAACCCAAAATTTTGAGCTTTCTATCACCAACCCCTATTTTTTGATAGCGATAATATTAATTATATGGCAAAACAACGTTTGCTGGGTCAGCTAGTATGTATATAATATAAATAGCTTCGCCGGGAATTGTCACCCGTTACTGATACCTTGGAAATATGGGTAAGCCCTGATCGAATCATCAATGTAAATTATCCTGGAATTCAATTACCTTATAATATAAAGATAATAGAACTAAAATTGATATCTGAGGTCTGTGTCAATGGCAAGTTTTCTGCGGGGCTTGTGACAAAAATGGGAGTCCCACGGGGTTCCATATTGGGACCATTTCTGTTCCTCATTTATATCAATGACCTTCCTTACTTTGTTAAGGGTGATCATAAGATTGTTCTGTTTGCTGATGATACTTTGCTATTGTTTAAGATTAATAGGCGACAAACAAATTATGACAACGTAAACAACTCTCTCTATACAATGGTTTGAAGCTAATAATTTATTACTCAACGGTAATGAAACAAAATGTGTAAAGTTTAGTCTGCCTAATGTTAAACAAATGCATATCATTATTAAACTTAATAATGAGGAACTGTATCTTGTAGACAGTGCCGTTTTCTTAGGCATTACGTTAGATAATAAATTACAGTGGGGGCCTCATATAAGTGGTATATTGAATAGGCTCAGCTCCGCGGCGTACGCGGTTAAAAGAATTCGTCGTCTGACAAATGTTGATACTGCCAGACTGGTATATTTCAGCCATTTTCACAGCATTATGTCATTTGGTATTCTACTTAGGGGTAATGCTGCTGATATAGATGTCAGATTTGTACTGCAGGAAAGGGCCGTTCGTGCCATTTACAATATGGGTCCAAGAGAGTCGCTAAGAAACCAATTCAAGGCAGCTAACATTATGACAGTTCACCACGTATATATATTACAAAACTTGTTGTACGTACATAAAAACATTGACTCTTTTAATAAAAAGAGTGAATGTACATCATATAACTTACGAAACGAAAACAAACTTGTTATAAATTCTAATAGGCTGCATAAGATTAACAATTCATTTAAGGGTAACAGTATACGTTTCTATAATAAACTCCCACAAGACGTTCTAAAGATGTCAACTAATAAATTCAAAGTCTTTGTTAAAAGAAAGACGTTGATAGAAAATCGTATTATAAGCTGCAAGTTTACCTAGACGATAGAAACGCGTGGGAGAGAACGAATTGCACTAATTTGAATTAAAATATAGTAAGCTAATATGATGATAACAAAAAATTCCCGACTGAGTTTGTTGTGGGTTCTTCTCGGTTCAGGGCGCGAAACAACCCTCGTAACTTTAGATTTAAGCCGTGCTTGAATACCATCATCAGACGTATATTAGTGTGGAAAAAGAAATATAATTTGACGATTCAAAAGTGCTGTAATATGCATACTTGAATAAAGATATTTTTGATTTGATTTGATTTGAAAAGTATATAAATATGTAAGTAAGACTACATAATTCTTATCCCGTTGTAATCTCACTTGATGGTAAGTGATGATAAAGTCTAAGACAGCAACTCGCAAACCTGGAACGTGGTAATTTGCCTCTTGTTTCTTCGCTTGCCATCTTTGCTGGTAGGATGGTAACTAGTAACGAATGGTGGGTAGGCGAAAGCCCCCCACCAGTTTAGACATAAACAAATTAGAAAATACAATATTCTCACTTAATTCTTACGAGAATTGTATTGGCATCGTTACACAAATGAGGCTTTCAATATCTATTACTAAATTTGAGCATATCTAGTGCTGATTGTATAAAGAGTCAAGTACGAGTACAATACCCTAATTTTGTGAGACAGTGTTTCAAAAACAAATTATCAATTAAAATACTACCTTTTTTATTGCTGACAGTTTAGCACTTGACTGTGATCTCACCTGATTGCAAAGTGATGATCCAGTCTAAGACGGAAGCGCGCTAATCTGGTAAGAGGTGATATACCCCTTATGGTTTCTACACAGCATCGTACCGGAACACAAATCTCTTTGTTTGGCGATACGTCTTTGTTGGTGGGGTGGTAAGTAGCCACGGTCGAAGACCCTCACCAGTCCAGACTCAGACAAATCAGAAATTACAATTTCCTAAATTCACTCTACCGGGACCTCTGCTAGTAAAGCTAATACTCGCACCACTGCGCCAGCGAGACCGTCGAACCTTTAAAACTAATCGTATTGATCACCATGTTTTCATAGGTATATGATTAAGGAAAACGATGACCTAGATTGATTAAGGTTGATATAATCATCGAAATTGCTAAATAGTTAAAATGTCCAAAATACAAACTGACCGTTTATACATATGGGTATATGTTGTACAATATACGTACCGCTGCCTTACGACCACTCAAAAATAATCGATCACGCTTAATAGCGGCCAATTCCATCTGAATTTCCTTAACCTCGCCCTCCATTAGACCCACCTGCCTTTGCTGAAACAAATATTAGATAAACATAAATAATAGTTACTTAGTTAAAATAATGACAGTTCACTGCGTATGAAAACTTGCTCTACGACCATAAAAATATTGACTCTTTTACGAAGATATGTAATTCCACTTAAGACATAAAAGTGAAATTGCTATAAATTCTATTAGGTTGCATAAAATTAACAATTTATTCAAGGGTAACTGTATACGTTTCTGTAACAAACTGCCAGAGGAACCGTAAAAAGATGTCTCTTATTAAGTTTAAATATTTTATTAAAGGAAAGCTTATTGAGAGTCGTTCTATAATTTGAAGGACTGCTTAGAGGATAAAAAATCGTAGGAGTGAATGATGTGGTAAAAATGATGAGGAAAAAAGTGACACCCGACTGAGTTTGTTGTGGGCTCCTGTCAGAACAGGGCGCGAAGGAACTCTTGTAACTTTAGGATGTAAGTCATTCTTCATATGATCAGTCGTACATTGAAATAATATATGGAAAAACCTATATTTCACGGTTCAAAAATGTTGTTAAAGCCTACTTGAACGTAGTATTGTAGTAAAAGCTGTAAATATGTGTAAAACGAAATGGTTTGATAGCTTCCCTGGCCTGATCATGTGATGTTATACGCTCTTCGCTTACAGAAACCCCGAGTTAGACTCCTGACAGGATTAATTTGGAAAATAATGCTTTCTAATTTGTTTAGCTCTTGAGTGATGGAATGCTTCAACCATGCTTAGCTGACATACCTTCAAGGACGTAATGTCAACTCTAAATATTCTATCAGTAATAAAAACACGAAACATGCTAAGCAATTTTAAACATAACAAATGATCACTTAGCCTTGAACAAATGCGTGACACCTTCATCAGTTTTTATATGTGCATGACACTAACAAACGGTTCTTTATTGACAAATAAGGAAATAACATTTAGAACCGAGAAATCACAGATGATGAGTTAGTTAATCTAAAGATTTTAATTTTATGTGTTTATTTATAGCTCGCACTAAAAGGTTTCCTGACGAATGAATCACATATGATGCATCTTTCAATTTAATGAAAGTAGCAGAACGAACTTCATTTATAGTATAGGGATGTGAGGAGAATACAATCAAGTATGATAGAAAAATAACACTGATTTATTTTTATATAAGGCTAATGAATTTTTTTACGAAATATTTATACGTACAAATGATCTCATTCATAAGGGATTGTTCAAAAGCGTAATTAATAGATATCTAAACGATTTTTTTTTAAGATTTAGTATCAGACTTCACACAAATTTAGTCAACAAAATTGACACTATTTTTTTGGCCTTAAGCCTCAATGCCTGAAGTCAGAGTTAGATGTTAAGTGCAATGTTCTATCGAAAATAAACGAAGTATTATGACTTAACCACAAAAGGGAGAACGTTAACCATGTGTGAGGTCGAAAAGTACCTGCCGCGAGACCCGTGGCATAGAGAAGCATTATGGATTTTATAGGACTTTGGAATAGGACTAGTCACGTTAATCCACATTCGTGCAGGAAGTCCATCATCTAATGACATCGAAAGTTGACTGGCAGTGGCCAATAGGCCAGTCAACTTTGTGTCACTACACCAAAAGAGGTTATAATGTTAATGCAAGGCTCTATCTTAAAAAATAGTGCTCTGAGATGCCTCGGTGAGGTCAAACCTCGGCTTGAAGAAGCGTTGCCAATCATAAGGACTCATGTCTAGTCCAAGCAACCCGAAAATGGAGAGAATATCCACTAATACTGACTGACGTCAGAAGTGGGGAATTAATACTCTTAACTTATATAATGGTTTGCTTATCATTCCACAATTCTTATATCAGTGAATGTTCTGCTACTTCCTCTAGAGTTTACGCTGCCGAATTGTTATATATACAGTGCAGACATTGAAGTTAGCCGAGTCTCGAGATTTATAAATTTGGGAGAGAGAAGCATAGGGTTTATATGAATGGAATTTATTATATTAACTCCTCGTTGACTTACGTACTTACGTTTATTGAGAGACATAAGATATATTAAATCTATACGAGATTATATTATCTTTCACTAAAATACGTAAGTCAGGAGTAATTAATTCAATCAATTACTTTCGAAATTTCGACAGACGTCACAATAACGACAATAGATGATAGAGCTACAAGTATCTCTTAAAATATACCTATATAAAAACTTATAGAATACCAGTAATCGACTAAAAAATAGATTACAATAGCAGACCTTGACCGTTCAGTCGTAACGTTGATGTTATAACGTCAATGTTTACACTAGACTGACCCATATCTGACCTGAACTCCTTGCTTAGTTTTTCTCAATATAAATAAAATGAAATCAAAATTGGTGTAAATTCAATTATCCTTATTACAGAGAGGGAAGAAAATGCAATATAGGTATGTATTCATAACTATATAATACTAGTTTATCAAATACTCTTTATTTTTATGCTTTAAAGACTGCCTCATTGGTCTACTGGTTAGCATGTTCGGCAACAGTCATGAGGTCCTGGGTTCGAGTCCCGAGTTCGGCCAATTCCAAAATCGATAATGAGTTTTGTATTAATATTTGCCCGAAGTTGGGAAGCTGGCGATGTGCTCCACCTCTGAGCCTAAGAGAGCACGTTAGGACGTTGGTGCTGCGCCTGATCTTTCTCCGGTTATCTCGAATTGCCATCACTGTGATAGTGAAAGAATAGAGAGCGCACTTGTATACTGTATTTACCAATCCGCAGTGGGGCAGCGTGGTGGGTCTATGCTGTAAAAACCTTCTCTCCCATGAGTGCGGAGGCCTGTGCCCAACAATTGGACGTTACAGGGCTGCTAGTTACCTTTTACCTTTTAAATAATTTTTGCTTGCTTATTCGATATTACCTACAACATTTCTTTTATAAGTAATATCAATATACTTTTGTGTTGCTTGCTGACAGTTTAGCGCTTGTCTGTGATCACACTTCATGGTAAGTAACAACCTATGATGAAAGCGCATTTAACGTCATAAGGTTTCTACGGAGATTCGTACTGAAACACAAATCTCTTACCGGTACTGATTTGCTGGTTGGGTGGTAACTAAGCCTCCCACCAATCCAGACTCAGACAAATTAGAAAATGGCATTTTATAAATTGATCTTAACGGGGGTCGAACCTGTTGTCACTGCTAGCAAAACGAATACCCGCACCACTGCGCCTGCGAGGCGTCAAAATGCCTAAGAAGTGGTTTAATGTTTATATTAATGAAATAAAAGCTCGAAACGACTCTACCTACCAACAAAGATGACTCCCCGCCAAAGTTCCCATCCTCTACATTCTTACTTCTTGGAAAAGGCCAGTACTCCGATTGAGGCATTGACTTGTAAAACACGCCTCAAATGCTAAGAAATATTATAACCAAAATTTAACTAATAATACTGTCACAGTATAATTATCTAACAAATACAATTATCGAAAAATAAACGAAATGTACATTTAGAATGGAAAATATTTACAGCGATTAATAAACTTTACGTTGGTGACATCACATGTCAACTGTAAAAATATTACGGGCCGTATTACAACCAGCCATTTATGAAGGCTTAAAATTTGCCGATTATAACATAATATGAGCGTAATAAAGTAATGTGAGCTTTCTTTATTACAATGAACATATCTACAAGGTATTTTTAAATATTGAGCGAATATATCTTATAAATTCCAGGTTGTTTCTTGCGTGTCAAAAAAAATTTGTACACAAGTTCAAATTCTCGAACAATTATTACTTTAAAATGAAGCAAGGGATAATTAACTAACATATTCATTATTTGTTACTTTACCGCTAAAATAACAAGTAACGACAATAACTTCATTTCAATAAAGGGTTATTATGTTATCTATAATATAAAAATGAATCGCAAAATGTGGTGGTAAGCGCATAACTTTTTAAAGTCCAAGGATGATTTTTACGGCGAGAAAAGTTCGAATAATTGCAGGGAAATCCCCCTAAAAACAGCCCTTTTCTGTTTTCCATACAAACGTTTTCTAACTAAAATGTAGAGTCAATTTGACCTTTATTGCTATTAACTAAAGTTCATAATAAATTATAAGTACTCACTATTGTCTAAGCAATGTAGGTGTTATCCTAGCGTCAAAGAGTCAACTTGCACTTTATTGCCGCTGCACAAAGTTCAAAATCAATTGAATAGTCACAACCCGACCGAATTGAATAGTCACAAAGTGTAAGAGCTACAGATCATTAGTACTGCTGTAATTTCATTTCGAAAATCATTCGTAAAACTGAAGTCTGCTACATTTCAAATCTTTTTGACAAATCAAAGTCTGTCGGGTCTGCTAGTTGTCAATATATTAGAATGGGGTGCTCGAGTGTTATATTAACTTCAATTAGTAAAGAAGAAGTGTGATAGAAATAGCTAATAGGCACTACAACGTGACCTAATTAAATATTATAGAACGACAATGATGACAATAACGGTAAACAAATCTAGAGAGATCACATTGGTTAAGAAACATGCAATGCGTTTGAACCAATTTACCCTAAAAGTCCCGTGTTAATGTTTAATTTCATGTTATTAAGTTTATTAGTTTTAAATTATTAAAAGAGATTAAAAACTGAGTGACTTATAAACGTGAATTATATGTGGACTATAGCAAAAATAACTTTTAAGTAACGAATAACTTAATAAAATATCAGTTATTAGACAATAACTATTTAATAATATAACGCCAAAGTTATAGTTATTGAAATTAAGCATTTAGTCCCATGCTTAGTTAAGATTAGATTTAAGTAATATATAATTATTTTAAGCATACATACATAGCATCACACCTCATTCCCATAGGGGTAGGCAGAGATCACATCCTTCCACTTGCCACAATCCTTGCATATCTCTTTCGCTTCTTTCATTTTCATTAAACTTTTCATTCAAGTTCCTCGGATATACCTAGAATACTCTTAACCTGGCCCTTATTTAAAATGTCCTGGATTTGGTCCAGGAACGTTCGCCTTGGTATTCTCCTTCCAATTTTCCCATTCACTCTTGACTCATAAATCGTTTTTGTTAGTCTCCTTTCATTCATTCTCTCTACGTGTCCAAACCATCTAAGCATACCTTTCTCAATTTTAGTCACTGCATCTTCTTTTATATCACAACGTTTTCCTGTCACACTATATCTTACGTTGTCACTCAGTTTCCACTCATACTTCTCAACGCTTTCATCTCTACAGCATTTATTTTACTTTTGTAATTCTTCTGCCAAACCCACCTTTCACTATATACAAAAGTGTTGGCCCTTTGAGACACCATCTGACTATTCATAAAGACCTGCAGAGCATCATTTACCATATTCAAGCATTCACTCTCCTTTCAATATCACTTTCACTTGTTCCCCATCTATCAAAATATTGCCATTCATCATAGATTCATCTCTTTCAAAAGTCATAACTTTGGTTTTGTTTACATTCACTTTCATTCGTTTCCTTTTTAAAGCTTCATTCATAATATTTACCATCTCCTGAAGTTCATTAGCAGATGATGCAAGTATTACTTGATCATCAGCGTAGAGTAAACATTTGATGAGTAATTCATTCATTCTTAACCTACAGTTATCCATGAAAAGCCATGGTGACGCAACACATCCCTGTCGAACAACTCTTTCGAGAGGAAACCACTCCATGTACACCCCGTTTATTCTGACACAAGCACTAGAACCCTCATGGGGAGACTTCAATGCTTGAATCAGATTACCGCTCACCCCATACGTAGATAACATTGACCACAGCTCATTCCTTACCACTTGATCACCTCACACTTTTCTAAATCTATAAAAACGCAAATTTTAAATGCTATATAGTTATCGGAATGTGGAATCTTTAAAAAAATTATCTCTCTTTTATTACAGGATTTTCATACATCGCTCTAAAGCTCTTTTTAAATTATAATTCAATTGATGGCTTTAGAAATACTCCAGTTATTTATTCCACAAATATTTCAATAGCAGGCCGTCCTTTTACTTCCAACGAGTATTAGTAACGCCATCTCTGCAAGCGTTAACTAGAGAATCTCAAAATTATACAATATAACTGTGCAAGGAATAAAAATTTAATAAATTCATTATTAGGAAATCATTAACATTTAAATATAATGGCCATATTTTGTCTAATTTTTATACTGCTTAGAATGATCTCTATTATGGTAAATAAAAAAATATTTTTAAATGGATCTTATATATCGGGAATGGTAAGTGATACCTATGTATTCATGTGATGTCAATATTCCTAGCATGTGGGCTGGCAGGTATTCGTGGTAATCTAATGAAAGCGGATTTAGTATGGATGATATAGTGAGAACGACTACCGTGTCTATCGGCATCTTTAACGTGGTAGGGTTACCGTGATATTCCATTCCATTCATCAAGCAAAGTAAGAGCAACAGCAAATTTTAATTTGCCAAAAATAACCCCAAAGCTCTGGTGTTATGGGTTTTCCAGTAGTTGAACTATATCATATGACATGAAGCTCTTAATTATATTCAATTTTTTTTATTATATGAAATATTGGTTGCTCTGAGAATTTATTGCACAAAAATTATTTAGTTACATTATATTATAAACTAATGATTTTTATCCAGTTTCAGAACACATAAAATATTTTATTGTGGTAATGAAAATATAATCTGTTATATTTTTAAGTTAAGTACCTTCTACACGCTACCTTGTAATTGACAGTCTCGTTTTAAAATTCGATTGCAAATTGCTTCACATAACGCAATGACAAGTTTTAATTAATCATTTAAGATCATGTAAGATAAATGCCAGCATCGGGATTTAAACTGAATAAGGGAAAAAAATATTTATCGTTCAGTCTCTTTAGAAACCACTGCCGGACTTACGAAAGAAGAGTAAACTCTTCGACATTCGACATAAAAATTAAAAAAAAAAACAAATTGTAGAGAACTACAAACGATATAATACTTGTGTTCGGTGCTTGTTACTCTTCCATGTCAAACAATTTGATTACGCACAATCTAGTTCGGCAAGTGATATTTAATATTCTTGACTATTATAGCATATCTTTATTTGACTGGAAATCTAGTTAGCCCTAGCGTGTATAGGGAATATTATTATTGCCACAGAGTAATTTGGAAGCTGCGTAAACGTAAATCGAAATTACTAGTAGTCTACTCTGTGGTAATTCGTCTGTGATTTGCTGTGATTTCTATCATCTTTCACATTCAATTTGAGTCCGATGTTATTTTAAAAAAATGCTTTATTTTCTTCAGAAACTTTAGATAAATATACTTATACTTTATGACCTTATATTTATAAATAACATAAGTAGACAATACACTTGAGTGCAGATGAATATACACTTAGTAATTTAATAAATATGCGCTTTTCTTATTGTGTACGTGGAAGGACATAGTTTCTTTAAAGAATTGTCGGTTTTTGATGGAAAAGCCTTCTCTGTTCTCATAAATACACAGTAAGTAACCTGCTTTCGTTGTAAAACAAATATTAAAAATGGATTTTAATTTTGATAAACTTTTATTGGTATAGGTCATCGAACTATTGATTTTCTTGCACTCTCCCGGGTATATCTGGATCGATCGCTCTTAATATACCGAAACTGTAGGTACTTTGTTCATAAAACGTTAAATAGACAATTTATTTTAGAATATCAATGGTTCCTGATAAGAAATAGATTGTATTAATCACTTAATTGGTAATAAAATTACATAATTGAAATCAAAATATCCTATATTAAAGTAGGCTGGAAAAGGCTTTTTGAAACTTTATTTGACCATCGACTACCAATGGGTTGGTAAAGAATCTACCACAGTTTCAGAAGGCTAAGTATCTAAAAAACTGTAAAGGCTTAATTATATACTAGAAGGAAATATTAAGAATAACTTGTGTGACAGAGAATATAATTTGTCTTATCACAAACCTAATAAAATTTATGTAGATTCTAATGTTTAAATAAAGAAATAGATAAATAGATCTAAATAGATTTTTGATGCAAACACTCGCTTTGTTAGAAGATATCCCATGTACAAAGTATGGCAGGGCTGTCATCTTACTTGATGAAAAGTGATAATACATTTGTAACATAGCAATGCACTAACCTAGGTAATGTACCTCTTATGGTTTCTACACAGTATCATACTAGAACACCAATTATTTACTAGGTGGTAACTAGCCATGGATGTAACCTCCCACTGGTCCAGATTCAAACAAATTAGAAAAAAAAAATCGTATAGTTGAACCCATGGCTCCTGAAAAAGCAAGTATCCACACTGTTGCACCAGCATGCCAGTCAAAATATTTAAGTATATGTTAATAACACACTTATACAGTTATTAATTACTAGTAATGCCCTGCAGTTTCACCCACGTAGATGCCAATCTTGTGGCAGTGAAAAATTTACTAAGTTTGACAATAGATAAATTTTTATTAATATAAATTTGTATTTTGCTTCATTTGTAATATATAATAATAATAAGATAATTTGTAAAATCATTTACATATAATATCGGATATTAGCACATTTAAAAATTCTCTACAGGTATTGAAATTTTTTTTTTAATTGGTCTAGTAATTTTAGCTTTCTTATATTATAGATTGTTAAAAATGAAAACAAATCCAAAATGCAATACTTTTTTGTGTGATATTAAAGAAGAAATTTATTTGTAATACTTTATTGTCTCAAACTTCCTTATTCACAACATTTGACACTATGGAGTTTGATTCAGGATACATTGTTTTCTTTAGATTACATTTTTAATATATTTTGAGTAGGCAATAATTTAAAAAGTATTTAATAATTTAATAATTTAATTTTTATAATTTAAAATTTTTTAATAATTTAAAAAGTATTTTACAGGTACTGAAACACTTTTTAATAAAATATCATTTAATATGATAAGGATTAATAATAGAAGAGGAATTAATAGTTTGCTTTGATTATTGTCAGTACTTTTATTAACTTTAAAAGTGAATAAGTAGTTAATAGTAGCATAACTATAGTAGATGGACATATGATATCCTGGATCTTTTTCTAGATATTAATATGTGTTATATATTGTAGAACATTTTTGTTGCTATACACAGCCTATGTTGCTCAGTGAAAATGCAACCTTCTAATAGTGAAAATTTTTTTAAACATACAAAAACACAAATGTTTCCTCTTTATAATATTTATTTAGATCTAGATATCATTATTCATCACTGAGTCAGATCAGAGTCACAGTGTTCAGAAGCAACACTAATAATATGTTTCAAAAAAATTCACATCTTTAGAACCCACAACTTGGTTTCAGACTCTAACATGGAAGTAATATTTCAAAGAATTAACGGTAATACAATTTAAAACTATTCATCATGTATAACTCCTTAAGGGACACTAATATTGAGTTTGGCAGTCAGACACCACCACCTCATCAAAGTAAACTAGAAAAATGGATGAGTAGTAATGAAAATAAAGCTCTACAATTAGAACAATTTATATCACACAGAAAAATTTTAAGGGTAAGTTTGTAATTTATTAAAAAATATAGCTTTTAGGAGATTGCACTTATAAATACCTAATGTTGAAAAAATACATTTACAAATACGAAATGTTTAGAGATTGTATTTATAATCACCTGTTTATATTACTAGATTTAAATAAAAATGAAAAAATTCTTTACTCAAGTAGACTCAAAAAGCATTTTTGTATCGTCAGTAGTCACCAGTTCAGAAAGTTGATTCGGCTGAGAAGAAACCGGCTACAAACTCAATGGGAACCGCTTGAAACATTTAGTTTCAGTAGGTTACAATGTAGGCTTAAATAATCTTCAACCTTATACTAGCCTAATGTATCCCAGCAGTGATTCAGGTATCTTATTAAAAATGTGTACGCTCAACCCGACATGATTTCCGAACCTTCTTCACCCTATAAGAGGCTTACAAGTTTGTTTATATTTCTTGTTTTTAAATTGTGTATTCCACTCTTTTTGCTGTATAAGTGGGTTAATATTATTAGGGATGTGTAAAATATTATTCTATATATATTGCAATATAAGGTAAGAGAATTTGTTAAGGTAAAGAATTTTCTCTATATATTGTGTCTTTAAAATGTTTTTCTTTCTTTTTGTCTTTTTAAAATGTCTTTAAAATTTTGCATAAAAGATCAATTTGAATCAAGAATTTTTTAATCATGAATTATAATAGTTTTCCCACATATGTACATTTTCAATATCCAACTGTTAATAATATTAAAGATAAACTTAAAATGTAAAGTTGTGAGAGTTCCTTCATGCCTTTTACTGTGAAGAACCCTCAACATACTTAATTGGACATCCTTTTTTTATCATCACCACTTTATTACCACTACTTTCTCAATTTATATTTAATTTCCAATGTAATCCTAACCAAAATTATTCATTCAAATCAGTGACATGAATATTCATATGGTGGATTTATTTCAGAAGATATAGCAGTTTATTTTGTATGTTAATTTTAGATCAAAATATGCTTCTATTCAATAATTTATTATTGTAGACAAAAAAGCATCAAGGCCTCTTTTGCTGGCATGTATTAAATCAACTTCATCTTCCACCAAAAGGTGTCTCCATCTCTGACATCTGTTGATGTCACTGAATTCCTTAAGCCATTGCAAAACCGTGATGCCATATTAAATCGTTACACCAAAGCCATGTCTGGTAGAGTTTTCAATTGATACAGGTACTTGTTGACCATGTCTGGCATGGACCTACTCTAGATAAATTTTCCCTAGATAGGCCATACTCTTATTTCCCTGAAGGGGGTAAATTAAAGTCTAAGGGAGCACATATAGATGCTCCGCCTTCCATATCTGAGTTTCCTAGTCAATTTAAACCAGAGCATCAGGGTGAAATGTGTATGCCAAGTATCTAATAATCCATTTAATAATATTCGCTAGAATTTAGGCATTATTTTGGCTATATCAGCGAGTTCCATTCCCTATGTTCGATTTCAGATCTGATTACGTAAAGGAATTTTCCAGCGTGAATAAAACATCAAATCCATAAGGTGGAGGAGGGTTATGCCAAACGATTTTAAATTTTCCTTATTCATTGCAACTTTCATAAAAAAGAAAACTGAGTAATAAAGCATTTCATATTTAACCCTTAAATGGACGATTTTTTTTTTTACGTTTTAAAAAAATATATTTGTGTAATAGACATGTATTACTGTCTAGGAAAAATGAGTAAAAAAATCTAGACATGAATTTACTATTTTTTTTTTGCAATAATGTGAGTGTTGTTTATAAACTACATTGCGCATTCAATGACATTTTGCAAGTATGGGTAAAATAAGAGTGGATATTGTTTTTGAAATGTGTTTATTTATTCTAAATTATGATATTTATAAAAACAATTGCTTTTTTTCGTATCACATAAAGATACACGACATTTTTGGCACATTTTGAACGTAAATCCTGAACATTTCGGGAATTTGCACCTCTGCTGCTTATCCAGCCAAACTGCCCAATGACATGTCTGATCCAATCTGACGTCTTTCAAAGGAATTGCTTGAGCTGGTCCTCGGAACTTCTTCATTACAAGTTCTCTTTGTATTGTGCTCCCACTAGGTCGACCACGTTTAGCGCCATTTGCAGGTAGACCCAATTTGCAGAGGGTTTCGGCAAGTTCTAGTCTAAATGTACCCAAATTGAGAAGTTGATCATTTCCTTTTATATTATTTACCTTCTTGAACATAACCCATGAATTTATAACTGCGAGGTCCAGGAAATGATAAAATAAGCGCATGGTCCACTTGCGGCTCTTCATTGTGATGTGATAACGACCTATAAATGAATCTAATAAGTCCACGCCCCCCATGTGAGCATTGTACTCCTTGATGACTTTGGGGCATGGAATAGCAACTCTCTCTTTCTTCGATTTATCAAAGCGCGTGACTGTGGTTGCTGGTTCTGCTCCTACGTAAGTGGAAAGAAGGTTAACGGGCTTGTTATCTTTCCACACAACAGCACTTACGTCAATATCATCCACAGTCGCCACGTTTTCCTCATAGAATCCTCTGGGTACGTTCTTTTTCATTATAGTGTTTTTGTCAGGCAATTTGCAGTTTCTCAATCGGTTTACTCTTACTGTTCCCAGTGAGAAAATTCCTTCCTTAGCTAAATAGGTGACGAGAGGCACAGAAGTATAGAAGTTGTCGAAGTATATAATGTGATTTACATTGCGTGGTACCATTCTAGCTAACCTGACGACTGTATTTCCAGACTCTCCCAAATCTGGCTCACCAGGTAAGATGTTATTTTTGGAGCCGCCTCCACTGTAAACCTCAAATCTATGAGCATATCCTTGTAGACTGCAGATGAGATATAATTTGAACCCCCACTTGTGGGGTTTATTGGGCATGTATTGTTTTATGTAATGGCTCATTTTGGTTGCACACATCTGCTCGTCTATGGAAAGCCTTTGGTCTAAGGGAACCTTTCCAAACTGGCAGTTGAGCATTTCCTCAAGAGGTCTTATTTTGAATAGCCTGTCATAGTCTGGATGATCTTTGGGTAAGCATAGCGTATTGTCGGCAAAATGGAGAGTGGATCTTATTTTTTCAAATTTTTTTAACGGCATCGTATTTTTTATGTGATCATAACCAAATTTATCACTCCAGTAAGCCCTGGTGTTTGGAAATTTTATGACTGAGGTGTAAATCAGAATGCCTAGGAATTTATTTAGGATATTTTCATTTATAATTTCAGGATTGGATATTTGTTTCTGGGCCGCGTATAAGTTACTTTGTTCTACAATTTGCTTTTTTAGATCTGATGTAAAATAAAATGAAAAAAAATCATACGGCGTGTTACAAGACATCAATGCTTCCGTTATCTGAGTTTCTCCCCTAAAAATAAGGCTGTCTTCAGCAGTAACAAGATTCCGTTTTCGCCAAACCAGAGGTCGCTTAGAAATCCCTTGTGATCTACTCTGGGGTACTGCTTCTCCGGCTTCCAAAATAGGAGGGTCTGGCATATTTTGATCGTTGTCAATTACGAGAGGAGGATCAGCATCCACTTCATCAGACTGGGCATTCTCACCTTCATCACTATTTTCAAGGTCCCGAAGAACATCTCGAGCTGTTTGATAATAGTGACCTTCATCCTCTACTTCGGAGTCCGAGCCGTCTAAGCCATCTTCTGAATCTTCAAGAGTTTCTAAATACTTTGTAATTTCGCTTTCTAGTAATCGCGGCATGCTGAAAAGCAAAATAAAAAGCCTTCACCAAACATGCATTTATTTAGCAGGCAATGCGCATTGTAGTTTTCCTACAACATACCAGATTTCGCGGAATTCGACAGTAGCATCAAGTAATTTTCAATGTTTTACAACATGAACATGTAATTGAAGATATAATCAAGCAAATAAAAATATGTTATATACTTACATTATATTTTATCAAAGTCCGAACACAGCTTCAAAACTTAGTTTCGCGCCACTAGAAAAGTTTTCTTCAAAGTGACATTTGACATTCATTTATTTTTAATGCATAAAAATATTGGATAGTGCCAACATTAAAAAAAGTACAAAATTCGTTCAGAAATAAGAACTAGTTGTCAAAATTAACAAAAAAATAAAATAAAGATAATTTTATCTGTGATGTTTAGTATGTTGTTTAAAAACAACATTGTCCATTTAAGGGTTAAAAGCGAAAGTAAGAGGAACAATATTGAATATATTTTCGTGAGAGATGATGACGTGTATTCGCAATATTGAAATTCTCTTGGCTTGTTTTTCATATTATTATCTGTTGTAATTTGTTCATTCATCAATTTCGCTACTTTCTGAAATTAATAAGATAAATACAGAGAAAACAGATTCGTAGGAGTAATAATGGTAGTTAAACATTTTGTAATAAACCAACGTGTTTGAAATAGATAAGAGTTGCAATAAAACCAATTTTCCGAGGTACGATGTTGGTAACTTATAACTTCATCTTATTTATACTAGCTGTGCCCGGTGGTGTCACCCGCGCTATTCTGGATACTTTTATTACATATATAACATATTCATTTCGTAATATGAAATTACCAATAGATACTCCGATTTTATTTTTTTGTATAGATTTGGTACAACCCTCTTAGCTGTAACATGATCCGTATCCTACATAAGATCAATGAGTCACGTTGTTAACAATACAGTATATTCCCAGTATTTGTGGTATCTGCACTACTTTGTGGGAATATCACAGTCTATTCGGCCAATTGGCTTTTATTATACTAATCGGACTCGCCATGGACTGTGGGCGCCAAAAACAAGTTGGTATTTCCTTTAACCCATTTTTTGATAGAAAAACATATGTATTTATAATTTCGTTTTGTGTACCAAGAAACCTGATCACCTTATTCAATACTATCATCAATATTTCCATATATCATAATATATTAAATATGATGAAGCTTATTTAAACTAAACTTTATATAAAAAAAAGTATCACTTTGAGGATTTTTCATTGGCTCTTAAATATTTAGGTCTCATTAAAAAAACAAACTACAATTTTTCTATTATGTCTTTAAACTTGTAGTATAATTTAAATAGAAAATACCTCTTAATAATAGAATATGACCTTTTTAAATCAAAATATATGTATAGCTTGATTACTTGTATATATGCATCAGGTTAAAGACTTTTATTTATTTCAGCGATGGAACCAATTATCCAGACTGCAAAGAACATTACTGTATGGGATAATTATTATAACAATAGCTGTAATCGTGGTGATACACACCTCTAGGATGGCATTTATGAATAACACGAATAGGAAGAAAGTGGACCAGGTAAGTGTTGGTGATCTGTAATTAAAAATGTTTTTGCCTCATCACCTTGAATATTTTGAGTTTTACTTTCTAAATTGAATGGTGGCTTCGGTCGTGCCTAGGCATCGTACTACTACTAACAATACGTGTATCTAAGTACAATTTTCTTTCCACATACTGCTATGTAGAAAATATTTCCCAAGAGCCCAATTTTTAATTGATTATTTGCAAATTTGTTAGGGAATGCAGATCTAAATTACTTTAGTTTTTAGTAAATTTATATTTTCAAAATGTATTTAGTTATTGCACTGAACAAAAGTTTTTGTTAAATCTTTATCGCTTTTCGGGGTTTTTATACTAATTTCAATACAGCCCTAGCGTTCGTTATATGTAATTACGATATACCTTCTATTTATTAATAAACGTGTATACCTAGTAATACTAAATATGCTATATAGGTTTAATACTGGCACAGTAATTAGCGCTTTACCATTTTAGACAGTATCATCACTTATCATTTGAGTTAACGCATATTTAAGCGTAATTAAAAAGAAAAATAATTAATATTTAGGCCACTACCTCATTTGTGTAGCAATTGCTTCATACAATTCTAAAATAAGCGGGCTTGTTGTGTAATTAATGGTTCTATTTATCTCACAATATAAATTCTCAATAGCGAACTTTATTCGGAAGAAATAAAGTTCATTTTACCAAAATTTGGGTTATCGCAATTAAAATGCTGATAGTAGTTTAGATTATCCGTTTTCTTTTCAGTATAATTCACTGTAATAAATTTGCTATAAGCCATGATTGGTTAGAGAAATTTTACTAAGAGATCGAATTGTGCGCAGACAACTTTAAATTATCTTTTTGAAATAAATACCTGCGCAAACGATTTTTAAAATGCATACGACATAAGTTCCAACCAGCTTACTCTCGAAATCTATCCCGTAAATTGAGAGACCCATTTTTACGTTTCGTACTCTTGAAAACAACAGCGCCGAGTTGTTTTAATATAACGCGGTTAATAGTCGAACTGAAGAAGGCAAGGATAATAATTTAATAGAAATTTGTATTATGTCGATGGATTTTGAGTGAGTTTGGGATCGAGAACCAAGGGAATGGGAGTGGTAAAGGGCTGGCAAAATATTTTAGATATTCCAACTGACTACGAATTGGCAGTTCCACTGGTCCTGCACTTGTATAATGTTGTTTGCAGGCTTGTTTCTATAAAAAAATTGGGATGTTGCTATGAGGGATTTGCGGCTACTGGGTAGAGCTTACCTCCAAATCCTATAGGTGAAGAGACCTGTGCCTAGCGGTAGGACGTTGATAAGATATTATAATAAATGCTTATATAACTACATCTGGTACCACGATCACTTTCTTCTCTTGTGGTTAGGTTGTGGCTATTTATCATGGGTTTATAGGACACACTTATAGATGTGATGTCTTTGTAGAAATTTTAACTATATTAGGTATAGTCATTATAGTTTTAAAATTTCATTAGATTGGATCATTAAAATATTTTTCTTTCCTTCTATATATATTTTCTTTGTATTGTTATTATTTCACTACTATTTTTTACTGAGATCATTGTTTTAGGATTCCGTAAAGAATTCATCTCTAGTCATTGAAGCTTTGGCCCATTCGGCGCGGATAAAAAAAACTGTAATCGATAGTGATTTAATTGAAAGGCCAATGTTTACAGGTATGTGTCTTATTTATCTGACCTAGTTATTGATCTTGAAACTAGTTGAAGGTTAAATATATAAGAATTACTTCTTTTGTGTATTCAAGTGTTATTTTATTCAGGGCCGAGCAACGCAAGACAGTTTGCTGTAGTGGAATCATTCAAACACGCATGGAAAGGTTATAAGGAGCATGCCTGGGGTCATGATAATCTTAAGCCAATTTCAGGCATGTCATATGATTGGTTCTCCTTAGGGCTTACGATCGTGGACGGATTGGACACTGCCTATATCATGGGCCTGACTGAAGGTAATCTATATACTCCGTAATACTATATAAATTTATCTGTACGTTATATTTTTGTAAATCACATTAATCACACATTGCAAAAACTAGTGAGGAAAACAACTCAACCCACAAATCATTCAAATGCTATTGCGTCAAAAATTCATATACAATCTGAAAACTAAAAAACTCTGTAAATTGAAATAGAACACTTAAAAATACTTACCTGTTCACGTAAAAATGTTATTTTGAAATTCATTTTTTTTTAATTTGTTTTTCTATTTTGCTTTTTATTATTTCAGCTGTTAGGAATCAAGTTATTGTTGTGAACCGGATAAGAATTTTTAAATAGAGACAACTTTATAATAAGTAATAAAATAAAATAATAAATAATTCTAACATTCAAATATCAAATTGATAGTGCGCACTAGAAACAATACAATACTGTCCGAGTTATTAATTATTAGCTCATGTAACTTTACGAACATAAACAAAGAGGTGCCACGTTGCCTAAACGTGCCGGCGGGCAACGCCGGTAGCATAACATAAACAAAAAATATTTTCAAATTCATCAGTCACCCGGTAGTCCCTAACGAAAGGTCACGGTCACGCGCATATTGAAAGATTACATAAATCCATTGAAATTGCTATCATATGCTATTCGCTATTGTTTCATTCATGGTGTTGTTTAGTGTAAAAAATAATAAATAAAGATGCCTAGAACGTGAAGAAGTACAGATCTGCCACTTACAATAATCAGTATTCAGTACCTAAATATTGTTGTGTGGTATACAACATAATACAACGAAAAATCTTTTCGTTTTTGATCCCTCCCTTTGAGACACCACGGTTATAACAGCGTAGATATCTCAATAGTACTTCACAATTATCTATAGACTTCAACAAAAATATTCGTTTATGAACGAGTAAGTGGAAACAGAAAAATTAAAACACAGAATTTTAAATGCCTTTTAAATTGTATTTGTAGGGTTAGAAACAATCGTTTTTAAAAAAATGACAAAATAATTTTTGTATCGTGCTTATTTATATGGTGGACATTTCCAATCATTATTTAAATACACTTAGGTAAGTGTAATTTTTATACTTTATTTATAGCCATAAAGAAGTAATAAAATTGAATATTTTTTTGAATAACCCATAAAATAAGGGAGATATGAAGTTTTCCCCGTAATTTAATAAGTCTTAATTCGAGACGTGTAAATATGAACCGCAAGTGGATGGTCTTTGCGAGGGGGGTTACCTTTTCTAATGTTATACTACGATACGACATGACTTGATACTTAGATAAGTTTTGAAAATATAGATTTTTCATTTTAATATTTTTTTTACACTGTAGATTTTGAAAATAATTTTTTTACGTGAACTGGTAAATTATTATTACTTTTACTTATCATTTTGAACCGACAATACAAAATCACCCTATATATTTAAAATCATTAAACTTGCTAATAGCTTTCCTATAAAATGAAGTTCTTTGAATTGTGTCACTATTCTTTTAAAATAGAGATATATTTGGAGATCTTCACTCCAGTTCACTCGATTCAATTAAATAAGGCATACATAGTGAAGGTTGTTCGTTTTTACTGTATTTATTAATTTTAAAGAAATTTTTTCTTTTTTTTTTTGTATTGAAAATTTCGGCTATTCTTTCACTAGATGACAAAAAAGATAAACTAATTATTGTAGCCCCACGAAAAATGTGCCACTATTTTTATACAGGGCATTATGATTTTTTTATCAACAAAAACCTCAATTCTTATTTTAACCTAATTAAAACTAAGCCTGTTGCATTTTTCTGTATCGTAAATTTTGTTTTTCCTTTCACAAATCGACAAAAACATTTATATATTTTCTTGTACCTAAACTTAAACAATTTTGTACTAGTTGACAAACAAACTATATTTTAGATTATTGTTTTGTATTTTTCGCTTGGAAAGAGATCACTACGTAGTTATAAGACCGCCCGTTGGATGATTTTTTTCCTGTTACTTTCCCTTGTATATTTAGTTTCGTTGTGTATATGTTTAGTTTTCATTAGATTTTACAATAATGTATCTTACAATGTATAATACAATAAAGTGCAAAATATGTATCTATTGTTACTCTGTATTGTTAATTTTGTTTTTTCTATCGCTAATTAAAAAATACATCATTTTAGAGTTCGAAGAGGGCAAACAATGGATCAAGACGGAGTTGGTTTTCACTAGAAATAAGGACGTGAACTTTTTCGAAGTCACTATCCGAGTTTTGGGAGCCCTTTTGACTAATTACCATTTCACTCAAGACGAGATGTTCCTTGACAAAGCTGTAAGTTACACTAACTACATAGTAATAATAGCAGGTTTTTTTTAATTGATCTTGATTTAAAGGTTATAATCGAATTTTTTTATAAAGACTGAAAAAAAAAGAAAATAAAACCCTTTGACTTAATATATTGACAACGAAATTTAGTTTTTAACATAACCGATTTATAAATTCACGTTTTATTTTCAACGTTATTATATTTTTGTATTAATTTATTTGGATTTTTTTTTCTTCAAAAACAGTAAGTGGGGAGGGGTTACAAAAAAAAATATGGAATTAATTCTTTCTAGAAGTGAAAAAAATATATATCTATTAAAATGCATCGGGTATGCTTTTCTCCCTTAAGTGAAACAGACACACACAGCACACAACTAAAAAACTTGTTTGCCCATTGATTTATATATATTATATATATACGGCATCTGTCATGGCCTTGTTATAAGCATACCATAAATGTAAAAATTGTATGCTGTTTCATTACAAATAAAATTAAAATCACACCGTTAAGAGGTTTTTTTAAAAATAGGCCACTAACCTTTTTGAGGGTAGCACCGAGCTGACTTGTTTCCGTATTCGACTTTACTTTTTCTTTTGGTTTCCCGTGACGCATACATTTTTCTATTTGTGATGTCGCCTTTTTATATAGGGAAGTGGGGGAGAGGGATATGGCGGTAGTGGTCTCTAACCAATCCTACGATTCCGTTTTATGCATAGTTTGCCGTACAAATTGTTTGCCAGGCATATTCCACCCCAAGCCCGGCCTTTTTTAAACGGTTCAAAAGTTTTTGTCAATTTTAACCCTAAAAACTTTTATCAAAGCTTTTCAGTATATTAAGGGACATCTCTAGCACATCTTTTGGGAGTTTGCTATAGAAACGTATAGAATTTATGACACTTTATTTTTATTTGTATTCAAACTAGTTAAAACCGGTTATAAGATTAATTATGTTTCAAATAATTCAAAGTATTTAAAATTAAACCTTGAGATCCTTGATTTTAAAGCACATTTAAAATGATAATAACCTTACAATATATTAAAAATCACAGATGTACTTCTTATTTTAATATATATTTATTGCTATTTTTTTAAGGTTCCAATTTACCTGTACTTATTCGGGAAACAATCACAGACGTCCTTGTTGTTTTAAAATGTTCTTTGAAGCGACATTTTAATGTTTGATTTTAACTGACTATGACTTTATTTAAATTATTAAATTTAAATTAAGTCATAGTGGTACTTGTTTATTTAAAAAGTACTTTAAAGTCGATGTTTTTAACGTTTGAATTTAATTGTAATTATTTGAAAAACAATCGCAGGTATCCTTGCTATTTTGAAATGTGATTTAAAGGTGTTGTTTTTAAGTTTGAATTTAATCGTATATTTTGAAAAACAAGCACAGGTGCCCTTGTTATTTTAAAATGTACTTTGTAATTACGTTTTTAAGGTTTGAATTTAACTGTAATTATTGGAAAAACAATCACAGGTTTCCTTGTTATTGTAAAATGTACTTTAAAAGCGCTGTTTTTTATGTTTGATTTATATCTGTATTCATTTGAATAACAATCACAAGTGTCCTTGTTATAGTAAAATGTACTTCAAAGGCGCTGTATTTTATGTTTGATATATAACTGTATTAATTTGAATAACAAACACAGGTATCCTTGCTATTTTTAAATGTACGTTAAAGGCGCTATTTTTCAGGTTTGACTTATAACTGTATTAATTTGAATAACAATCACATTGGTCCTTGTTATTTTGAAATGTAGTTGAAAGGTGGTGTTTTAAGGTTTAAATTCAACTGTGCTAATTTCAATAAGATTCACAGTTGTCTTTGATATTTTGAAATGTAGATTAAAGGCGAAGTTTTTTAAAGTTTCTGTTTATTTGTAAAATATGTCGTGGCATGTCTAGCTTTTAGGTAGTGATCGCGATGTATTGTTTTTACGTTTTACAGAAAGATTTAGGTGAACGCCTAATGGCTGCATTCTCATCACCCTCCGGTATACCCTACTCGGATGTGAATCTCGGTACGAGAATGGCGCACGCACCCGAATGGTCCCACTATAGCACCACAGCGGAAGTCACCACTGTGCAGTTGGAGTTCAGAGAACTTTCTAGAGCTGCGAATAATCCTACATTCGAAGCAAGTACCAGTCTATAATATCTTCATCGTTATCTAAACTAATATTATAAAGAGGAAACATTTGTGTTTTTGTATGTATGTTTATTACGTTATCACATAAAAACTATTAGACTGATTTCAAATTTTTTTTCACCATTAGAAAGCTGCATTTTCACTCAGCGACATAGACTTTATTACTTTCTCAAAAACAATAGGAATCCTAAAGAAAAAGGTATTAATGTGTGAAAAAAAACTTTAACTTCGTGCGCTGCGAAAATTATTGAAGATAGAACAGAAAAATATTCCACAATATTATAGAACGTATTAATAGGTAAAAAAATGTCCACGAAATTTGATGTCAAACTACTATAGTTATATGCCATTATAACTACTTTTTTGAATTTCAAAAGTGCCGACAATAATTAAACCATATAATTATTACTTCTGTATTAATCCTTATCCTATTAAATTAAAGATATTTTATTAAATACCATTTCAATACCTGTAGAATATTTTTAAATTATAAAAATCAGTCATTCCATTCAAAAGATCTAACGAATTAAAAAATTTCAATCAAAAGAAAATAATGTATCCCGAGTCGAACTCCAGAGTGTCAAATATCGTGTATACGAAAGTTCTGAGACCTTAAGGTAATACAAAGAAATCTCTTCTCTAATGTTATAGAAGAAAGTCTTGAATTTTTGTTTTTATTTTTAACAATATATAATAATCAAGCTAAAAATCACAGGACCGATTTAAAAAATTCTTTCAATAACATTAGAGTAATTTTAAATTGACTAATGTCGGGTATTTTACGTAAATGATAGTGCGAATTTAAAAATGTATTATTTAGGTATATATACGTTGTAAAGTGAAATCTGTATATTGATTAGATAGTGAATGTAAGTGTGTAACACATAATCTGAAAGGAAGTAATTAAAAACTATGTGAAATATAACTTTAATGTTAACTTTCCACTGCCATGGTATCTACGCGGGTTACACCGCGGGGCATTGCTAGTATAGTATAAAATGAAGTCCCTCAACCTCTTTTTACCATGTACCATTGCTTCCATCAGAAGTGACCATACAATAACGCGTTTACATTTATGTTGTAGAGTTTCTAGACAAAATTTGTTTAATAATCTAACAAAGTAACGTCTGTGTAGACAAAATAAACCCAATGCACTTGTTTAAATAGATTGGAATTACTACTATTTAATGAATTACTACATATGATTATTATTTTAATATATATATTAAGGAAAAATTTGGCGGTGTGATCCACCCCCGTGCCTCGGAGAGCATGTTAAGCCGTCGGTCCTGCGCCTGATCTCTCCGGTCGTGTTGGATTACCGTCACGTCGGACTATGAGAGTGAAGGAATAGAGAGTACACTTGTGTACTATACCTGCCAATCCGCAGTGGAGCAGCGTGGTGGGTCTATGCTCTAAAAACACTCTCTCCTATGAGTGAGAAGGCCTGTGCTCAGCACTGGGACGTTAATGGGCTGCTACTTACTTTTTTATATATTAAGGAGTAGATGTTTGGCATATTAAGGTTCATAACATCCTATTAGGGTCCCACAGCCCAATTACACAATTAAATTATAATTGAGTGTAAATTAAATAATAATAATAATATTTCATTTATTTAGCAACGAAGGGTCAATTACATACATACATCAGGGAAAATTTCATCCAATTCCATCCATCCATACATATGTCATAAAACTTTTGGTAAACAGACTTATAATATTGATTACATAACAAAATAAGTCCACAGGAACCGACTTTAATCGAACGAACGTTACCTAGCCGAGGGTGACGGCTTAGTCGGGATTAAACCTGGGATATTTTGAAATCGCAACACTTATACGTTGCACCATATAGGTTGTCGTATTGTATTACAGGCACAGTGTTATATTTGCATAACAAATGCTTAGGTACCGCACGTTATACTTTTTTGCTGCGTAGACATGTAAACTTATACCATAGGTATTATTAGTACATAAAAATTCTTTCCCATACACGCGGCGGATTATTTGTAGTAATTCGCGGTATCTGCGGAATCGTATTTAAAACGTGTAATGTAAAAAAATACCGTGGTGCTGTATTTCCTTTATATATGCAAGTTGGAATGTGACGAATCGAATATATCTATAGTTATAAACAAACAGAGTTACAGCAAAAAACTAAACTACTTCCTTGTTCGACATAATTGATACACTTATGTTATCGTCAAAAATTTTGTAAATCTAGACAAGATATATACATAAAGCTTCCTTATAAAACATTGAAAACACATGAAATGGCATTTAGTAGTTTTTGGGTTTATCGCCAACATACAGCTATCATGCTTTTATTCGAAGAGAAAGAGCTAAGGATAGAAATAAATGGGAGGAACTGGGGGAGGCATATATCCAACAAGGGATCTTATCCTTATGAAATACAAACACTTTAGAAATATAGCTAAAAAATTCACTCACAGACAAACCTTTTCTAAGCTTATCTCAAGTTAAATAAATTCAAAATTAAATAATTCAGTTTAGATTCGTTTAAGTTACCACTTCGTCCCGAGATGAACACGTTTAGTTTTTCTTTAATCCTTTGTAAAGCCATGAGGAAATAAAAGACTTATTATTGATGTTTATTTTTTAAAATAGCGTTACGAACAAGTAAATTAATTCTATAAATAAAAATTCTGAATAAATATTTACAAATAGTAGAATAAGGCTTAATTGCGAACGACTTAACAAGTTTATTGTTTACACAGCTGTATATAGCGACTGTTATTATATTATACTAGGAATGATAGCGTTGCGAATTGTTGTTTGATTTTGAAATGTGTTTATATTGTTCGTCGTAAACTTAACTTTTAATGTTATTACTATGTTTTATAAACAATAAGTTACCTTTTAATATCATTCGAATATAACTTTGTACTTATTTGAGACCACATACTTTATTTATTAAGTGAATACATTTACAATATTTCATTATTCACATTGTGCGTCAATATGACGCGCTGAGTGTAACTCATTGGCTTCCTTAGTTGACCAGAGAGAAATTTACTCGAAATAGTGTCACATAGACAAGCGTGACTGCTCAGTTTCATTTAATACCCACAAAATAAAGTATAGAGTATCTAAAGAAGATTTCACTTTACAAATTTAAAATGAATGTCAATATATTCTTTATTGAAGTATGGTCAAAAAGCACTTTTAAATCTGTCTGTCGGTAATAAATATAAATTTCATTGAATATAGTTTTTTAGGTTACAATGTGTAATATTTTGCTTCTCCATGCAACTGGAATCAAGTCCAAACATTTTTATCGTTTAAATATAGTTCAATATTATATAATGACTTTTGTAAATGAATGATTTTGACGTATTTCTAAAAATTATGTCGAGGCAAATGCAAAACCGATTGCGGTATCTTATTAGAAATACGTATGCTCAATCCGAAAGTACAAGTGTGTTTTTTTATTACACAATTAGAATTTTGCTTATGACAGGTCATAGTTTTATTTAATCATATAGCTATTAAAACATGTGCCTTACGATTATTGGGATATCTACAAAGATATTCTTGTTAGCTCTCAATAATAATACATAAAGTCACGGATACTAGCTAGTAATCATTACAGCCTATCAATAAAGCAATCACATTTAAATTATATTATGCCATTTTTCGCAAAAATTACTTAAGTTCCCTTTATTAGTTGGTATACAAAATTTTAGTTTAAAGGTAAATTATAGATAGTTTTACGTCTTTGTAACTTCGACGATTGCATATCTATATTAATCCAACTAGATCATTCTTTTGTTTTAGTCATATAGTTTTATAAGCATCATCATTAATAGAAAAGGTAGAACAGTTATAAATAAATTTGTATTTGAAATATTGCTTTTCAAAATTAAGGTTTTATACTTGACTCCATACGTTTAGTCTAGTGAACAGTTTAGACGTTAATAAAATATTCTCACGTAGAGACTTTTATAGCATTGTTATCCTAGCTTTTCTTAGTCAAATCTTTTGTTTCGGAAGTGAACTTTAGTCCAATTACGTCAGCGAGGCTTTGTGGATGACGTAATTGTTTACTTCTCGCGGTACTCTGATATCCGATGCAACTTGCAATCGCAATGCTGACATGAAACTTAAAACTTTTTATATATGTGTGTGTTTAGTAGATTATTTAGATGCAGAATTGGAGTCCTCAATTATAACATAAGAAATGTCTTTAAGTTACAGCAACTTAGCGAAATATGTGCGAAAAGTAATCTACTTGTATTCACGTAATTTCATCGGGAAACGGTATTTGTGTAGTAAGCCATAATTTATGCAATGAACGTTTTTAGTCTTGAAGAAAATGTATGTTATATATATATATATATAACATACATTTTATATATATAACATATAGATATAATTTCAATTGCAACAGCACTGCAAAAGATTTGCTTCGTGGCACGTCTTCATTTGTGGTTTTGTTACTAACGTAGACAAATGAGGAAATACAACTTTCTAAGTTAGCTCTACTGTTAATCGAATCCAGGATCTTTACTAGCGGAGCGAAGCCGTTAATCAGTTTACGATTTTATTAACAGGAAGCAGCCGCATCAGTATCGGAGAAAATACACCAATTGCCTAAGAAACATGGATTAGTGCCGATATTCATAAATCCCAACACTGGGCACTTTCTTCCCCACGCCACCATAACCCTCGGAGCAAGAGGCGACAGCTACTACGAATATTTGCTGAAACAATGGTTGCAAACGGGAAAGACTATTAACTAGTAAGTAACTTGTAACCGCGAGCTGTATAATAAAAAACTTAGAAATATTTGATCGTCGCGATAGTGAAATAGTTTTAATAGACTCTAGACTGTATTGTATATAAAGTAGGAATATGTGTAGGTATTATTCTATTTATTTTTATATTTTTTAAGCTTGAGATCGTACTTTTTTAAATTCTCTTTTCATATTATTTTAACTGTACCGCACTCTAATTCACATCTACCAACAACTGTTATTACACCAGAAAGGTTGGCTGGTATATAAAGCTTTAAGCCCGACGTTTGCATTTTGTACAATAAATATACATTTACTCGAATACATGATTGGCACCTTCCAGTCGACGGCTGTAAGAGCCAGAGGGATGCGTATTGCGTATGTTGATGAGGTCCGGGGGATTAGGGGCGACCTGTCCCCACCTGGAAAATCGGTTATCTAGGGGATCGCTCTTATAAGCTGGTACAGTTTCTGACCGGACATGACTGCTTCGTCAAGTATCTGAATCAGATTGTTTGCCGGATAGAAACTCCCGCTTGCCATAAGTATGAAG
This sequence comes from Elymnias hypermnestra, assembly GCA_015832385.1. NCBI lineage: Eukaryota > Metazoa > Arthropoda > Insecta > Lepidoptera > Nymphalidae > Elymnias > Elymnias hypermnestra. The sequence goes on along the minus strand of JACTOM010000069.1, from coordinate 1,454,066 downwards.
CTGTATTAATAGGTATTGATACAGAGCATCGGTAGAGTCCCAGACGTGCAGAACCTAGCAACATCTATTGACGTTGTTGGTCGGAAGGGACGTTGGAGAGCATGAAAGGTGGTGGAGGGCATTGGCTTCCTTCTGCGAAACTATTATTTCGCTGAAGGAGGCATACGAAAGACCCTGTTGGCGCTCCTCTGCCTCGTCGCAGGTGTTTGAGGGGTGGAATGCGTAGATATGCATTTTAGCCTCCCTGGTATGTTTCCTAGTGAGAATCATTTGGAGTGCCGAAGTAGATTACGTCCACCAATACCCTAATGTTCCACTAAAAGATAGGTTGGGTACTGCTGGATCTTAGTGGGTAATCTGGCTTGCCAGCGAGTTCACAGCCATGTGATCTGTGATGACGAAGACTGCACAATATACTGGACTGACGCCACGAGGCCTGTACACCTCAACGAAGTTGAGAAAATAACTCCCGCATAACGAGTTCCCCACTCCCGATTAGATCAGAGTGGGTAAAGGCATTAAAAAGCCTCTCGTGTTTCTCAAATATGTACATGCGTATGTGGTATTGTGGTATTTAGTTTAGTATATTCATATATACAGGGTTATGGCATGTGAGTTAAATGGGTTGTTTCGTTTCAGTCTCCTTGACGACTATATGACAGCTATGGAGGGCGTGAGGGAGCATTTAGCCAAGAGGTCTTCACCCAACAAACGACTGTTTATTGGGGAATTAGCTACAGGCTCTGAGGTAATATACAATTTTTCTGTTTGCGCTTCAACTTCTTAATGTTACGTGATGTTACAATCGTGGTTAAGTAGTTTGATAGACAAAGTTGAAGCCATTCGATTAGTAAATTTTGTTTTGTACAAATTCGTATTCGAACCAGAGATATCTGCTAGCGATACAAGTCAATACAATATTACGCCAGCAAACCAATTTTCGCTATATTTTAGTTTATCTATAAATCATATATAATACACATAATTTGTTAAAAGACAGTTGCCTCTAGTAGTAAAATCCATAACAGGTAAGTTATCTATTATGGATTTTACTCAACATCGTATTGCAGTCTCTTGCTTAGCGTTAGATCATTACTGATAGGGTGGTAACTTGTCACGGCCGAAGCCCCTCACCACTCCAGACTCAGTCAAATTAGATAATACATTTTCTAACGAAGCCTGAACCTCTGCTCGCAAAGCGAATCCTCGCTCCACTGGCATAACTAGTATTTAATAATTTCAGGCGTTTAATCCGAAGATGGACCATTTGACTTGTTTTTTGCCTGGCACTTTGGCATTGGGCCATGCCAATGGCATGCCTGACTGGCACATGAGTATGGCTGAAGAGCTACTCTATACCTGCTATCTGACTTACTCTGTGCATCCAACGTTTCTAGCACCGGAAATAACACACTTTAATATGGTAAGTGGTAGCATTACACTATATCCTTATATAAATCTCCAATTGTTTGTATGTGCAATTGCCTAAATTTACCATAGCGGGGATCCACACCAGGACCTCGGTTAGCGAAGCGAGTATTAGTACCATTGTTCATTGTATTTATTTCATATTAATATGTTTTTATTATTTTAATTATTATATATATATATATTTTTCATTGATATAAAAAGCTTTTATTTCTTATCACACAAACACTTACACACATTACTTTAAGCTGTGGATTTTTAATAATCAAATAATATAAAACAAATATAAAAAGGATACTCAGCCGAATTTGCTTTGAATCCTTCTTAGAAATGTCTGCGAAGGAACCGTTGTAACTTTTATATTTTAATTATTTCTTAAGTGGAAATAATGTATTTATTTATTTAGCTTTATTATGGATACATACACTAGTATAGAAATACCTTACAACAAAACAGTTTCCCAAGATGCATATTTCTTATAATTACATTTAAAACGATAAAATAATCTAGTTGCTAAAATTGAAACTACATTTTGAACTTTATGAAGTGGACTATTGATACATAATTTGTATTTTAAGAGAAAGAAAGAGATGCTGCGCATCAAATCCAGAGAATAGCATGTTGTACTGTTTCCAACTCCCTCTTATGAAAGTATTTCCTCAATGTCTTGTAGGTGGAAAACTATATTTGACGATACAAAAGCGCTGCAGGACCTATTTAACTGAAGAATTTTTTAATTTCAATGGGTTGTATTTTTTTTACAGGCAAGCACAACAGATGATATGTATACGAAAGCAGCAGATGCCCATAGTCTTCTACGTCCTGAGTTCATTGAGAGTCTGTGGTACATGTACCAGATCACTGGCAACACTACTTATCAGGAATGGGGATGGCAAATATTTCAGGTATTTATAAAACTATTTATTTATTTATGAACCACTGGCACTGACATATACACAGCTTATATAAAACTTTTAAAAATCATGGAATTATTATTTAACCCCATTGAAGTTTAGTTTAATTCATTATTATAAAAAAGAAACACATTATAAAGAGCTTCTACAAGGCCACAAAACCGAATATACTCTTGCTAGAAACACCCAAATTTAATTTGTTAATAATAAACACAAATGATCTTGTCAAGCTCATAAAACCCAATATATACTTACGAGTGAACTTTACATAATTTTATTAATATACAAAAAGAAACACTTAATTAAGAACTTCTGTAACATCACAAAACCGAATATACTCTTGATAGAAAAACCTTAATTTGTGTTGTTAATAAAAAAAACATTTAAGATGACCGTCGTAAAACGGAAAATTTTCTTATAGGTGAACTTTAGTTGATTTTATTATATTGAAAAAGAAACACGTTTTAAAGAACTACTTCATGGTCACCATATTCTGTTCTCTGACCATGTAGTAGTGTAGTAATACCCTTCGAAATTAACATAAATTAGTTTTATTAGTTAGAAAATGACCTATGAAAATTCACAAACCCCCTTATTGGTTAATTTTCTTCTAATCTCGTTCTATAAATTACTTTTCTTAAAACAAATTAATTAAAATAAGAAGTTATAAACGACTTCTACAAGATCACAAAACAAAATATACCGTCGAAATGAATGAGGAATGTAGAGAAATAGTTTTAAAAACAATATTTAAAAAAACACAAATATTACCGCACCGAGATCACAAAACAAAATACACTTATTCAGGCATTCCTTCACACCTTGCTTTAAGAATAATAGATAAAGTCATGTCAGTAGTGAGCTGCCATTTTGTAATGGCAGCGGGCTGGGGTGCGTCTACGAGGTGCTGTGATCTACGAGTAAACACCCTCATATTTCATGAGTGAGGAACCTTATACCCAGGAGTGGGATAATAATAAGCTGCCATTTACTTTCGAAAGGACCCACGTCAAATTCATGTTAGGTGTAACTTACCTACCCATTGGATAGCGGACTGGGGTGTGTCCTTGCTCTAAAAACCCTCGTATCCTATGAGTGAGGAAGTCTATGCTCAGTACTTTCTTGGGTTTGTGATTTAAAAACCTTCGTGCCCTATGAGTGACCTGGACTGTCAATTGCCTTGATTTTTGTTTTGTAATTCTAAGGGTCTGGAGAAGTACGCGAGGGTTGACAATGGATACACGTCCCTGGCGAACGTGAAGTCGGAGAAACCCGTACAACGTGACATGATGGAATCATTCTTCCTCTCTGAAACTCTGAAGTATCTCTATTTACTCTTCGCCGATGACAGATTCATCATCGACCTCAACAAGTACGTGATCAACTCCGAAGCTCACCCTTTGCCAGTACATAAGAATTGATACCAATATTGAATCGAAAACATAACCTATAACGCATTATCACCTTCCATTGGTCCTAAATTAAACAATTAGTACCAATGGTTGGTATAAAATTAACCTGCATGTTACCTACATATTACTATATTACCCATGGTAGGTACCACTAAATGTCACTTTTAATTGGTCCTACAAAAAATCTATTCAAACCAATAGTAATTTTACATTAACCTTTTTACATGTATTACTTTGTTAAACCGTTTCAAAAGACGCTACTAAATATCACCTTTCATTGGTCCTAGACATGCAACTATGGCCAATGGTTGGTTTCATAATAATCTATATATTACTTTGTAATCCTTTGGCAGAGGCCTAAAATAGTATATTTCATTGGTCCTAAAATCGACAATTAGGGCCAATTATAGTTTGACACTACATTATCCTATATAATTCATAGTAAATCGATGGAAGAGGGTGCCATTAAATCTTACTTGACATTGGTCCCAAAAAAGAAACATTTAGGACCAAACTATACTGTCATCGGAAACGGTTGTGATCCTATCATATATATATAATCTATATTAAAAAACAGCATAGATTATAAATGCGATTTTGCATCAGCTACATTCAAAATGTATAATTTAACGAAAATTTCTTATTCTTTATTTGTACAGAGTAATGAGACATAGTGTAGTTTAAAAAACCTCTAATAGATGGCGCTAATTTAAGTGCTCTGTAAAGACAAGTTGCAATTATGTTTGCAATATTTAAAAATGCAACATTGACAAAAATAACACTGACTGTTAACTTATAATTTAATCTTACGATTATGTATACCATTTTTTAAACAGTCAAATTAATATAAAAATAAATTTTTTCGATGTGTAACATACTATGATATAATTTAATCAACAAATAAATTGTTTTAGCATTGAGATTTAACAGAAAAAAAAATGTAATAAATAAAGACAAATACAAAATCACGCAATTTAACTTGTTATGACCAAAAAAAAACAGTAACCTAAATTTTAACACACTTTAAATTTACGTTAAAAATGACTCAAGATAAAACCCCACAATTTGACGTGTTATTACAGAAAAAAACCAGTAACGTAAATTTTAGGTTACTTATTATTTAAGAACCGTTATTTGGACATTTAAAATATTAATAAATAAAATAATTTATATGCCATCTTATAATGACACAACGATCCATATTCTAACAAAAGTTAATAAATCACTTAAAAATTACGTATCGCATTAGTTTAGTACGAAAAGAAACTTTAATTTAAGAAATCTATTTTCCTACTCTGTCTGTTTAATCTCCAAATTTTCGACTCCCGGCGCAATATAATAATAAATTATTTTATTGATAATAATGAATAAATAATAGGGAATAAATATTGCATTAGAAAAATCTCTTACACGTAAATTACGTCATAATTACATTATTACCTTTAGTACTTAATAACATAAGGCAGCTGTTATAATAGTAACCTGATAGTATATTTTTTTCTGAATTATACTATATCAGAATTTATAACGCTCCATATAACATTTAGACAGAAATTACTTCATCTAACGAATAATGGTTCATAGTGTTTTGAAAACTATCTATAAAAGTATTTGCAGTCGCACAACCAATCCATTTTATATATAGTATACAAAAACAAATGTTTACCAGTCTTTTGATAAGCTCTATCTAAGTCGGAAATAGTTGTATCGAAAATATAAAAAAAAAACGCATTTTGCAGCACAAAAAACTGTACCTTTGAAAAGTTTTGTAAACTGATATTTTTTGGCTTTCTTTAAATTGTGATAAAATCGTTATTGCTAAAATTGCGTTGAATATCCAAAGACTAAGAGTCTCAGTGCTTCATAAACCTTTATTTTTTTCCTTCATTTTAATGAGAAGTATACTAATAAGAAGTCTGATCCTTAGACAATAGTAGTTCAATTTATTTTATTTTCAAATTACGTAATAAATAAGTCGGTACTTAAACATTAATTATTTAACATAATTATAATCGAATCATTAAAGAATTAATCAAAAACATATACAAAAGAATCTTTAGACAAATTTTCAACGAAAAATTATAGGGAACATTTAGGTTATATATCAATCTGTCCTATAATTTACAGTCTGTGCAATTTTTGACAATAATAGGTTAAAACGTATTTTCTATCCAAAAAATAAACAAACAGACATATAACTTAGAATCACGATAAATTCCCTGCCATAAAGACCTATTTGAGATAATTAGATTATCTTTATATATCCCATCATGTGTAAATTTAATATTTATTCCGAAAGTCAGTATTACCCCTATAAATTGGCATTATACTAGGATTTAGCAGTTTTTTTTTAATCCCTTCTCTATTTTATAGCGACTTTAGTCGATTCTATGACATAAATATATTCTACCATCGTTTAATTCACAGGATTGTGCTTGATATATAATAAATTTCATAAATCAATATAAAACTCGACTCCTGAATTTTCTCAATATTCTCTAAGCCCTTACAAATATACCAAAATGTGGGTTTTCGTACCAAAACTAATGAATTAATGAGTATTTTTCCACATTTTTCAATTAAATTCATCCATATATTATTTAATGTATCTGCTGGAATTAGTTTTCAGCCTTCTGATAGAGGTTAAATTTAATATTTCATCCCTATCCCCATGTATTGTAGTAAATTTGCATCTTTTATACAATATAATTATTAAAAAAAAAAATAGATAAATCAATGTAAATCAGATAGTGGCCGTTTGAATTTGCTCAAATGTGAACTTGGAAAAGCCATTGAGCCATTTATCATATTTGATTCATTGGATAGGAGACCTGTTAAGATTTTTTTTACATAATCTGAGAGTAGTTGGACAAACAACATGAGACGGTTGACGTCACACATGATTTTTTAAATCAAAGAATCGTTTAAACAATTTGTTAACATATTTATCATTATATAGATCTAACTAAATAATTTCAAAAGGCCATCTATTACTTTTTTACACTAGGATTTGGCAACACTCATTAGATTCAATTTACTTACATCCATTTTTAGTACATAAACGTGCTGATATATAAAACCTATCCCATTTACATTAAGTAAATACTTATTATATGAGATAGGATCTCTAGGTGTATGCCACCCAATCATGAGCTTAGCTTAACATATTTAACACTTCAGTGTTATACATATTTATACAAATTTTAATCGAATTTACATCACTAACTTATTCTATACTCAATGCACACAACAAAAATATTCAAAACATTTATCGAACTAATATCAAATAATAAGCGTGGATATAAATTACAAAAATATTTTAACTTTTTTTTAACAGCAAACGGCTTATCTGCAAAATTACAGTTATAGAAAGTCAGATAGATAGAATCTATGTATAATGAGTCAAGTGTTAAATCCTGACTTTGTAAGAGTTTCAAATAAAAAGTATTTATTACTGTACCACCTTTTGTAATTATAGGATTATTTAATCACTATATGTTTAAAAAATACTATGACCTATGTTATTAAAATCAAAATCAAAATTACAAAAAACGTTAAAATTTCTTAAATGCAAGTTGACCGTTTATATGTAAGGACTATCAAGATAGATATATAAGTAAAGATTATTTTCTAATGCCGTCTGGAAGTATATATAATAATTCCTATTAGTCCGATAGCTATAATGATTATTTTCCAGAAAGTTCTCAGTCTCCTGTTCTATTACACCGGTATCTATAATAATTAATTTTCAAAAAGTTCTCAAAGTTAATATTGTTACACCGGTAACAATCATGAATAATTTCTAGAAAGTTCTCAAAGTTTAATGAGAAGAGGTATTATGTTCTTATAGAAGAGCTAAAATATATCAACTTTTTAAATTAAATCATAAAATATACGGAATACCATTTCTAAAATTGTAATTCTATTACATTGAATGATTATTTATTAACAACACTATGTTGTATCAACTAAGTTGTTATTTTTAAAGATTTTTGTGCCAAACCAACAGAAAATTTGTATGTACCAATGTTTCTATTTATTGTTATATATGCTGTAATAAAACAATATAACATTTACTGATTCAACAGAGTACTTAATAATTTTTTTTTCTTATGTATACACCTCGCTTAGCATTCACTAAAAATAAATTTTTTATTTTTTTTATTCAAATATATAGCAAAAATTTAATGCGTGTTTAAATGTATAACATAATCCATTATTAAGATACTAAGCCATTGTGTTTTAACTTAGTTAAATTCTGATAAAATTACTCTTTTCTTGGATACAACGTGTCAATCACATAGATAGTTAATTCAGATATATATTTTAATGTGTTTTCCTTTGAAAATTAGACACGACTAACTAATGAATAAATTTAATAATAATAGTTCGCAACACTATACGCACAGAACTGTTAATTAATACTAAATAATGTAATCTTGGTGTCTATTTATACGCGTATCCATTAGGTATTAAGAAAATAGTAGCAAAAATACCCAGTGCGTTTTTGAATTTATAATTACTTATATTTAACGCAAAAAAAACCCGGTTAGTGATTGGAAACACAGCAGTGACTCATTTTCCACTCAAAATACTATCGGGAAAGAGCATACAAAATAATACGAGACAAGAATGTTACAAAATGTTCCCCAACTGTTTATATTCTGACCCCTCATTATTTTTTTAGTTTTGGTAGACCTCAATTTTTATTTATTTATGCACTTCTTATGTTAGGTTAAAAATTAAAACCAGTACACAAAGGCCTACCAACACCCAGCCTGCTAACCCCCAGTGGGGAAATATTGCGGTTATACCCTCTAAAACTCCTATTGAGTGAGGAGGTCTGTGCCCAGCAGTGGGACGTTAATGGCCTGCTACTCGCTTTTATTTTACACAATGGAGGCCTTATTTCTTAAAAGACTGTTCCAGAAACCCTAAAAGTGGAATGAAATTAATAACAGGTGGTGTTGGTGCAATATCTACATTATAATGTTATTATACATATACTTGATATTTTTTGCAGCACATTTATTATTTTTAATACTATATTAACTAATATGAATTGTCGTCGGTTTGCTTCTTATAATTTCGGGTAAAACTAAAGAATAATACATGTGTGTTTGCGTGATTTCGGTAATGAAAATCATAATTAATGTTAAGACCAATTTATTAAATGCTAGCTAAACTCGCGACTTTCGTCTGCGTGGACTGTTTTTTGGGTAGCAATTTCGTTAATTTAGGCATTTTGTTTTACAAATAAGAAACATGACCTCTACAAGGCAAAAGGAATATTCCTACTTAAATTGAAAGTCTCCGCATGTTATGGTGCCAGAGTTATCGTAATGAGTGAATATGTACCTGGATACCTCTTATATATATATGTATTGGTGTCCGTACACGATGATTTACATATGAAAATTTTCGATGATTTCCTGTGTTTCTCCTCACCCCCACTTCCGTGTCACAAGAGGGGTCTAGGGATCATAAGAGGCATACTGGCTATCGATCCATTTCCTTACTTAAACATTGATGGCTAACAGTAAAAAAATGCAGTAGCAGTTTATTGACATCCCAATTGTGGGCTCAGTCTTCCTTGCTCAGGGAAGACGGTTTTTCAGAGCATAGAGCACTACGAATACCTCTGTGGGTTAACAGAGTACACATACCTAGAATTGTTCCCGATTATGTTTTTCATTTCTTACGAATCAATAAATTTCGGTTATTTAGCAACCAGTTTCTTATTCATAAAGTATTTTTTCGGTATACAATCACTTACGCATTTCTACCAGTCATTATTCTGGGAAATACGTAATTTGAGTAAATATTATTCGCGCTGGGAATTTTTGCTGCTAATGAGTAGGCGTTAAGGTCTACTGGTTGTCCATTTTCGTAGTATATACATAGTTATCGTAATAATATGTGTTTTATGGTTATTAATGTCACAATGCAGACTTATTATGGTCCTTTTTCAGTCTAAATTATCAGCCACATTAAAAATTAATAATTCAAAAACTTCCTGATTATTTTATATCATGAATTTCATTTAGAGAGTTTTCTTTTTCAATTTATATTATTAATTAAGGTTTCTTTTCTAAATCTTCTATTTCAATTTTTTGCGATTTTCTATTGACTACCAAACTATACGAATATTTTCAAAATTAAAAAAAATTACTTTAATCTAAAAATCGTTAAATTTGGACTTGTATTGTTTGGTAGTTGAATACATTGTATAATTATCGTAAAGTGAAATTGTATGTTCATTGTAAACGTAACTGAAAATTGTTAAATAATGATTTTTTTAAATAATACTGTGCGCATTTACGTAGATAAACCAAAAATGATGAAGACGTATACACATATAAATATAGATGTGTATACGATCAGCGAAATTTTGATATATTTTTAAACAGCCTTTGTTATTATGTGTTTAGTCATTATTATTTTTTATTTTAGGCAATTCGTTTAGTAAAAATTGTAATTCGCTTTTAAGAAAAGTTGTTTCTTTAAATATTTTACTAGAGAATTATTCTCAAGTTAGTTTAAATCTTAGCTCGAGTTTTATTATGCATTTTCATTAGTTGGCTTCATCCGTTGGCCACGCCTGAATACACTTTTCGTAACGCTATCGTCACGCATTCATCAGCTTACTTCCTAATTGAACAGTGCGTAAAGAAATTTTACTCCAAATTCAAATATACGAATTGTAACTCTTACTAACATATCTCCCTTTAAACTGCCATTTTCTTCACTCGATCACAGTTTTTGTAACGCAATCACCAGCTTACTCCCCAAAGTGAAGCGTGCGTAGAGAAGTTTAACTTCAAAATAAAGTTCCAAAATCAAATATACGACAGGTAATTCGCTCTATGTTCAAAGTTATATCCCTCTAAACTTCCATTCGCCTCGCCCGGTCACACGTTTCGTAACGCTCTCGTCACTCCTTCACCAGCTTAATCCCTAAGACAAACGTGCGTGAAAAAATGAAATACTTACAATACACTCACGATTTCTAAGTATTGTTATTTTAGTATGATTTAATTAATTTTTTTTTATATTACGAACGATTCCACGTTCTCATCTGCTAATCTAAGTAGACAATACGAGTTACCAAAAAATTATCTAGTTGAGAATCATGAGTTGTTAATAAATCAATTTGATTGTTATTATTTGTGTCCTATTTGAAATTTATCTCATAAGATTGTGTATTTAATTATTTTTTATTTGTACAATAAATATATTATATGGTATTAAATATTTCTGTGTGTTGTTTCTTTTATTTTTATTATTATAACATGAAGCGAAAACTTTATACATTTAGTTTACTTTTTAAGTTTATATAGAGAAGGAGTGCACAATAGTAATCAATGAAATTAAAAATCATTTTAAATTATGCATTTAAAATACATAAACAAAAAACACATTACACACACTAGCATGTATTTGACACACGCATACAGAGTAAATATATGCGTATTTGTCAATCGCTGAGAATTATGTCAACAAACGTCATAAAGTTACATTTAAAAAGTTTTTATTGTCAAAAGCACTAAGGAGGTTACATTACAGACTATAGTATTTCATTATTTTTGGGGTTTGTATCATTAATTTAATTATCAAAATAGTATATAAAGTTCAATTCATTTACTTTCGCAAGGTTTTTGTTGAAATAATTTTTTTTTCAGTATAAATTTCATATATTTGTAGAGAAAAAATAGGCAAATTAACAACTTGTAGCCTATTAGCGTTTATAAGAATATACTTATGTATGTAAATTAATTATGGTCGGATTTCGACCACTGGGCAACCACTACTTGGTTATTATTCTTGAAACCTGATCAGAGGAGAGTACTCACAACTAAAAGCCATGATGGACTACTGGTGAGACGCGTGGATCTCGTTTAGAGAAATCGCGACTTTGAATCCATTGCAGTTAAGTTTCTTTATAAAACTTAAATGCTTGATTTCCAATCCATCATCACGCTTTTCGGTGAAGGAAAACTGATCTTACGGAAACCTATCCCGGGAGCAATTTTGGGGTATGTGTAGTCCTCTACCCCCAAATGCTGAAACTCACCATGTTTCAGCTCTAAAACCCATTCCTATGAGTGTGGAGGCGTCCCAAAAGTGGGATGTTAATCGACTACAACTTACCTTACTTTGATCGGTGGTTCCGAATTATACACTTTAGGAAGCTTTCACTAAAACTAGCAAGTAATATTGTCAGTAAAAACTTAGGACCTGTAGATAACAATCTAAGTACGCTAACGCCAGTAGATCGCTAAAAAATGTATGGGAATGACGTATTCTATCGATATGTCACGTGATCACATGGACAAATTGTAGCTAGCGATATAGTTCGTAGAATATCATCTTGATTAGGGGGGTCGTTATTAATAACATTTAACTAAATCTATGGCGATTAAAAACAAAAAATATCTTTTTTTATTGCTGACAGATTTGCGCTTGACTGTTAACTCACCTGTTGGTAAGTGATGATACCAAGATGTATGCGCGCTAACCTGGAAAGACGTAATACACAATTTTGTTACATGAAACATCTATAGCGGCAAGTGAGATCAATGCATGTCGTAGCAAGATGTCGCCACGTCGCTTCTCTTTCTGCTCAATGCTATTTACCATCTCTCTATACTTATAGTGTATACAGTGTTTTTACAATAAACACACAAGAATTATGCACTACGACTATAATATTATTTCAAACGGCGCTTGAAAATATATACTCGTATGTTCTCAGATTGCCTAATAATTCGTGGAAGGGCATTACATAAGCTGATGGTCTTCTGAGTAAAAGAGTTTGTATAACACATCGTTCGACAATAGGGAGTGTAGAGCTTTTGATCGTACTGAGATCGCAACCGATCATATCTAGATAGAAAGAAAGAAATATTTATTCTGTAATGGTGTTGCAAACAGTAATCAGGTCAGGGTATCCATACTATTGGCTCAGTCCGAAAATGAAAATACGAAGAATAAATAAAAATGGACGTCGAAATAATAATGGTTCTTATATCGTCGCTATAAAAGACGACGGTAGAGGAAAAAGAACAAACTCCTCCCAATTATGTTTTTTTTAATATTGTATTTTTATAATACAGATATTCCATGTCCCATATAGCTGGACGCTTTTGGATTTCATTGATAAATAAGTCTGTATCGACGTGCTCGTCCTCCATTTTGGTGAATATTACATCAACCCTGCACGAAAACGCGCGATTAAATGTACATACAACTAACGCTAACGCTTTCGAAACGCGTGTTCGAACGAAATTCTTAAAGCGCGTAGCTAACGCTTTCGAAACGTGCGTTCGAACAAAATTCTTAAAGCGGTCGCTTGTTCAGAAACGCACGCTTGCATGTGTACACCTTCGAACAACCTCTTTATTCCCTCGCGTTTGGAAACGCCTAATGTGTATTTGGTCTTACTGTCTGTAACACCACCTGGAAAAGGTTTACAGCTCAGCAATAGTCATGTGTAGAACACATGACGCTGATTTTCAGCCTTGACACCGTGACGCCACAGCGTGATGCAACGTTAAAAAAATTACAAAAAACAAAACAGCTAATTAAAAAAGATTAAAATATAAAATTAATTAAATTTTAATATCCAGTCTTAACACAAGAAAAAAATTATAATTTTAAATTTCGATATTGAATCTGAATAAACTAAACGTAGTCAATAAATAAAACGGTAAATTAGTAGATATAAATAAAAAGACTAAATAGTCCAATGATAAAATATAATGAAATAGATTAATAACATAAAAATTAAATCAATCAATCTACTTTTTTTGCTGCTACATTATGGATAATTCAGCAGAATAACTTTCTGCTTCCCTTTGTTTTTTTAACGAACAAGGTTTCAAGTGATGCTTAAAAGTATACTTTGTGGCGCAGTCTTGGATGGATGGGGGAATATTGTTCCAAAATCGTGTAGCAGCCGAACAATGTGACGGATCCTAAGGGGTGCTTCAGTATTTCTAAAATTTAAATGTTTTAAGTTCCTTCCACTCTAGTTTATTGCACAGATACTATGAGTTGCCAGACTTAATAATGCCAAATAGTAAACTCGCAAGTGAATTTTTCTTTTATTCTCATCCTTAATACATTATGCATGTTTAAATATGCTTTTACATGGTTTCTTTAGGGGATGTCAAAACAGAAGCGAGAACATTTCGAACTCTTTGGACAAGTTTACTGGTCTTAGACCTCTGGCTAATAGACGAGGTGCGTACACAACATCGCCTTAACTCCCAACAAAAGTAAAGCATTCTGTCAGATAAGATGGAGCGTGCTGATTACAAAGTAGAGTAAGTACATGGAGATTTATTCGTGAACGGATAACCAGTTCAGCTGTGCACGATATTGAGACACATTGAGCTTTCGCAAAGCAAAGATAAATCGAATGCATAAGTATAGAAGTCGTTCAAGTTTGTCCTTGTTGGGCTGGTAACTGGCCACGGCTGAAACCTCCCAACAGCACAGACACAGACAAAACAAAAATTGTGAGCCCCTTCGAACTGGCTCACCACATAAACTATACCGGTTCAGTCAAAATGTAGAAAATGGTTATAAGTGAAACGCCTTCTAATATTCAATACTAGAGCCAGAGTGCTTCCTGTGACTGTCGTGTGTGGCGTCTTAGCTGCGAATGGTGACAGCGTGACCATGCAGAATCGAGGTGACTGCGCGGGCGCCGTTATCTATTCAAACCTCTATCCCTGGTAGGGTGGCCCCGCGCAGATCTATGGTCGCTGCCGCCAGATGTTACACACGACTTCACTGGGACCGCACTCTGTACCCTTCTTATCTTTATTGCCTAACTATTTGCAATTCTATAACTAAATTAAACATAATCCTATTACAATATGAACTTACTAACAAAGGGATTCTAACACAAAGAGACAATACACAATGAGAAACTATAACATAAAATAAGCCTAACTTACGACAATTACTAAGAACCATAAAACTATTTATATTTACAAATATGAATAAATAAGTCCGATAATATTATATAAAAAGTCGCGAACATATTCTCCCGCCGCAGCTTCAGCTGAAACGTTCGGGTTCGCGACAATTGGACGTAACACGATTTTTCATTATTTGTAATCCGTATGGTTCCCCCGGCTAATGAAATCAAGTCGGTAATAATTTCTCTAGAAGCATGGAGCTCCCGCCGGTGTCGTAAACTCAATGTATATTTTAAAATCCAAATAATAAAGAATTCCCATTTGTTTCTTCGATGTGAACGTCTCAATGTTTTGCGAGCTTTCTTGTTACGTTCAGTATATCTTCGAGTTAACCAATCTCGGGATGTTATCTTTCGATATTTGAAATTCCCGAGAGCTTCTTGCACGTCTCTCGCTGATATGGTAGTGTCATGTTTAATAAACTCAAATGACTCGCGGTCATGGTATATCCTTGGACGTCCTTGTGTGTAACGATGTTTCATGACTTCGTCTTGAAGCCAGTCCCGCGGGTAAACATATTTTATTGATCTTGGCAACAATTTCCTGAAAACTGGAAATTTACGTATTTCAGTTTCCATAATGCTCTGATCCTCTTGCGAACAAAATTTCCGCGTTACTAATGCGCGTGTTTTCCCCCTAACGGGTCTCTTTACTAATTTATTGTTAACAAGTTCAGATAACTTTGCGTCAACAAAGCTATGAGAAGTCTCCCGCCGGTTTTCTGTTAACGCGTATACATCCTCTTGACATCTGTCGGGGCATTTTTGGCTAACCTGACATTCGACTCCTTCTTGAGCACACAGTTTGCCTTTTTCCCGAAATTGCTCCCACCGGTTCTTCACCATTGTGTGTTTATGCAATTCATCGTAGACACGCGATGAATCTTGTTCTATATATTCTAATGACACCGAACTATGTGTTAAATCTCTCACTTCGTGGACGTTGTGGATATTGCTTGTAACTTCCGCTTCAAAGGTTTTCTGCGAGTTTTCAGGTGGGATATTATCAGCATGTGTGACACTTGTGATATCTAATTTCCCCAAACAATTCTGTAATTGCACTGTGGTCACTTGATCTTTCCATAAACCTTCTGTCTCTTTAGTAACAGCTTCAAACGGCAGCCTGTCGCTCGATTGATCATTCAAAGACGCAGGGGTTGAATTTCTTCTTTGTTCGTCTTGTTGCTGCGCGAAACCAACGTGCCTGTTGTTTGCTTGTTCGACTTTTGTGCACCTGTGAATTTCAACTTTTTCGCGCACAACCTCTTCGCACGTTTGGATTTTTTGTTGTTCTCGAACACCAAAAGATTCACAGCCGTGTTCTTCAAATTGAGTACTCTCGCCTATAGTGCGAGTGTCGACGTTCACTTCATACATTTCATCAGCGGTGTCGATATGTTTGTGCATAGTTAAACATTTTCTATGATATGATGTGCGTTCGTCTTTTATGATATTCTTATTCTCTAATTCATCTTGTTTCTGTACAACATTTGAGCACATATGAATTTCGTGTTTTTCGTGTACAATAGAAGATTCACAACTATTTTGGGTAGAGACTGTCGTGATGTGTTCTTCGCATGTTGAATGTCGCCCCTGACTGTTGTTTTTGCTACACTGTTCTTGTAGCCTCGCAATGCGTAACTTTGCAAGCTCTATTTCTTTTAATAGTAAGGCTTCTTTCTCCTTAACTAATTCTCTATTCCGTTGATGTAAGGACGAGGTTGAACTTCGCCTCCGAATGATATCAGCGGAACTTTTATTGTCGTGTGTAGAGTGCTGTCGTGGACTTAATATCGCCGCGATATCCGGAGCAGCGGCTGTGACGGTGTTAACCGTAGTCGCTGACTGAATTGTGCCAGGCGTATTTGTGAAGCCCGGTAACAGCACACTGTCGATGTTTTCTATAATATGCCGTTCGTCGTTTGTTTCATGTTGCTGGAGTCTTAATGTCGCCGCGGTATCCCGAGCAGCGGTTTTAATCGTAGCCGCTGACGGGATTGTGCCAGACGCATTTGTGAAGGCTTCCAACAACGCTTTTTCAAACGCGATGATTCGTGCCTCGACGGGTCTAGATTGCTGGCTTCTTGTAATAGGCATTGTCACTGCCAATCTTCAAACACTTTGAAGGAATCCGGCTCGAAGGACCAAAATGTGAGCCCCTTCGAACTGGCTCACCACATAAACTATACCGGTTCAGTCAAAATGTAGAAAATGGTTATAAGTGAAACGCCTTCTAATATTCAATACTAGAGCCAGAGTGCTTCCTGTGACTGTCGTGTGTGGCGTCTTAGCTGCGAATGGTGACAGCGTGACCATGCAGAATCGAGGTGACTGCGCGGGCGCCGTTATCTATTCAAACCTCTATCCCTGGTAGGGTGGCCCCGCGCAGATCTATGGTCGCTGCCGCCAGATGTTACACACGACTTCACTGGGACCGCACTCTGTACCCTTCTTATCTTTATTGCCTAACTATTTGCAATTCTATAACTAAATTAAACATAATCCTATTACAATATATACTTACTAACAAAGGGATTCTAACACAAAGAGACAATAAACAAAGAGAAACTATAACATAAAATAAGCCTAACTTACGACAATTACTATGAACCAAAAAACTATTTATATTTACAAACATGAATAAATAAGTCCGATAATATTATATAAAAAGTCGCGAACAAAAATAAATTGCCGTTTGCTGTATGTGAATACGTCTCGTAACGGGTAATAGTTTCTATATACAGAACGTAATATTATTTTGTTTTGGCGCACGTTTCTACTGATAGTTTGGTAGCTACGTCCGAATCCCACTACTAATCCATATCCAGACAAATTAGAAAAAGAAGTTTCTTAAGTTTGACTTGGCGGAAGTCAAACCCACGATCTTCGCCAGAGATGCGAGTTATCCAAGTCTATATCACCTTTTGGTAAGATTACAGCCAAGTTATCTATCAGTAATAAAAAAATAGGGTTTGGCTGGGTTATACATACGGCCGTTTGTTGTATGTGAATACGTCTTGTAACGAATAATAGTTTCTATATAAAATTTGTGTTACAGTCCTTAAAAAGCGTAATAAATTCTTTGATCCTTAAGCTATTCAGCGGTGTAATTGAATTTCGGATGGAGGTGATAGATATGTACTTTACAAAACCAAACTATATCCCCCGACAAAGTGCTTAACACTGCCGGTCTCTGGCAATTCTCGTTAGCCAAGGATAGGGGAGTGAGCGCTTTGTCACATTCTTTGACATCCAGATGCATCGGGCACTCCCTCTTCGTCTCAAAATAGTTTCGGAGGCTGGATATCTCCCGGTTATGCATACTACACTACACTTTTGGGGTATATACAACCTCATAACGGAGGACTTCGGGTGATGCATGCGATGGAAAGTCATAGTCGTGCGGACTCGTCTCTCTAAGGCGTCAAGCTCGGTCTAAGTCCATCTGAGTATGCCAAAGGTGTAAAAAAGAACAGTCATAACCCAGCCGTTATACGCTCGGGTTTTATTATCACCCGACAAATAGCCCTTAAGAATTTTTGTCAGTCGTCCAGAAAAAACCTCATAAACTGACTGCTTCATGTCTGCCCCTTTCACCCCTATACATTGGGACATGCTCAGATACCGGTATGTTTTAGTTTCGGAGAGAGTCTTAAGCTGGGTCGGCTCGAGGTTGATCTCGGCCGAGTGGGATACCTGTCCCCTCTCCACATAAAAGACTGCACACTTATCTAGCCCCATCTCCATCCTGATGGAATTGCAGGAATTGCTGAAAAGTCACTGGTGATCTTCAGCAATTCCTGCAAGTGTGGAGAGTTGGGTGCCAGCTGCTTGAGCCCTAGCCCCTCCCCTCCGAAACTGAAAGTCCATCGCAGACCTCTCCAGCAGCAAGCTGAGGGGGTTTAGAGACAAGCAAAACCGTAGAGGACTCAGACCGTCGCCCTGGAAAATACCTCTCTGTATCCTGACTCGGTCATTGGCAGCCATCAGTCGCTCGCCATGGAGACTCCATTGCCTCATACATTCTCCAAGGAAGTCTCTAAGTGTACAGTCGCTTTTGTATAAATCGATGAGCCATGAATGAGGCATCGAGTCGAATTACCTTTTTCCTTTTTGAGAGGTTGCGCTTAACCATTTGGCCTGCGACGCTGTCAATTAGGAGGAGCTCCTTCGTGCCGCGACTACCACCCCGACATCCATTCTGAGCCACAGACATGATATTATTCTCGTCAATGTGACAGGATATTTTATTATTATTATTTGTTACCATTCATTTTCTTTAATTTTAAAGACGCATTCCCATAACAAAATTGCGTTACGGTACAATGATGTGCGGAAAACAAAGGGTAACCAACCTTTTACTTGAACTTCCATTATACACTGTATCACTTACCATCGAGCGAGGCTACATTCAAACGCAAAGCAGCAATAAAAATATTGTATTTATTGGCATCGCCTTGAAGAAGTTTTCAGTTTCATTGTATAGTTAGCTCATTCCAAGTTTCCTTTGTATATTTTCTGCATGGTTTGCTTTTAATTATATGAATTCCTAAAACTGCTTAATACAATTCGATATATTTCGAAGAATATCATATATCATGTTTCATTGTCGCAATATTGAAATATAATACACAGTAAGCCGACCTGTTACTGTGATATTTGTAAGTCTGTCTTGGAAATGGTTTTTTTGTAATTAAAACTTCTTTAAGCGTAATCATTACTTTATTTTGTGGGTATTGAATTAAACGTAGACGTCACGCTCGCCTACGTAACAGTCTTTCGAATAAAGTCCGCTGTCGTCGACTAAGGGAGCGAGACAGGTATAATTAAGACGTCTGTTGGTTATCCATTACGTGAGAGAAAGCCAAATTCACCAGAGTTATCTATACACAATTATAACTCTATATATTAAAGTGAGTGAATTTTCCATCGCTTCAAATTTGGCGTCATCTTATCGCATGTCGTATTACTGAGTAAAGGGTAAAATGCTTAGCAGAGCTCGGAACTACAAAACACAACTGTACACGAGAATGGTTCAGAAATACTTCTAGTGATAATATCTGATGTCCCTCACTCATAGGAAGACAAAAAGACTAACGGCTGGACCGATTTTGATATTTTGTGTCTAGGTTTCGCTAAATATACACCTAAATATAGAAATATCTCATATCTTATTAAAAGTTTTCTGGCAAAAATTGCTAGATCGCGATAAAGCCAGCTATATGAATAATTTCTGTATTTCTTTGTTATAGTTTTAAAAAAACTAAAATAACACGCTTTTAGAGGTAACTACAATACAATACTCTTTATTGTACCCAATACTGAAACATGGAATATAAAAGACATACAAGTACACAAGAAGCACAATTGGCGGCCTTATCGCTAGAATAGCAATCTTTTCCATGCAACCAAAAATTGTTTATAAAAGGAAAGATAAAAAGGATATATGAGTGAAAGCGAAAAGAGGTGTAGTTAATAATAATAAAGGTCAATAATTTTTGTCCTATTTCTTATATTTTTATTTTTAATTTTGTCTGTAATTTTTAGGCCTACCATTGTCCTTTCCATCGCTCTTTGACAGACCTGTATTTTGTTTAGGATTTCTTTGCTAATTGGCCAAGTCTGGCAACCGTAAAGTAGAGTAGGTGTCACTACAGAAGCCATGGCATTTTTCTTTAGTCTGATATTTATTCGTGACTTAAATATATGTTTCATGGACCATTATGATGCCCATGATTTCTTTATTCTTCTTTCTACTTCATTGCTATAGTGTGGTTTAAAGCAAATATTCTGGCCTAGGTAAACACACTCATCTACATAATTAATCACTTTTTTTGTTGTATTGTGATTAAGCCTATTTCCGTTAAGTCATAATGCACGTTTTTTCGGAGTTCAACTCTAAACCACATCTTCTACTAGAAGTGTTTTATGTTTTGAGCATATATAACAGCTGTTCATGGTTTTCTGCTATAGAGATTACGTCGTCGGCGAAGCAAAGATGGTTTAAATATTCTCCGTTAATATTTATTCCTATATCTCGCTCTGACCAATCTAATTTGTTAAAAATATGCTCTAAAAGAGAATTGAAGAGATATGGAGAGATGGGATCTCCTTGTCTTACGCCTCGCCTGATATCGAAGACTACCTCTCTTTTCAAGTTTTATAAAGGCTTTACTTTTGGGGTAAATTTCTTTGAAGACATTTATATATTTGACATGTACACCTTGATCTCTTAGCGCATTCCATAGACAGTCATAATATATTGAGTCAAAGGATTTATTATAGTCTGTAGAGGTGGACTTAGTGATAGTAAATTATGATAAAAATAACATTCCCGGGAGGAACTACTCTTTCAACATCTTTTTAAATAAATTATGTGAATGACCATATAGCTTGAAGGGCAAAGGATTACGAAAAGAATGACGGAGAATGTAGAGGAATTTTTAAGTTTTTTTTTGTAAAGGGAGATGTTGGTTATGTAACTGGTTAAGGAACTTCACGCATTCAGGCGCTTTAGGATCGAACAGCACACAGTGAAGAAGAGAAAGAATATGAGTATTTCGGCGAAAGCGAATGGGGAGTCACTGGAGTTTTTTGCGGAATCCGGAAATATGATCATTTTGCAAAGACCAAATATGAATCTGGTATAAAATTTTCAAGTCTCTCAAGCTTATTTAATTGCTCCTCAGTAAGATCAAGAACCCAAGTATCAGCATAATCAAGAACTGGTAGTTTTTTACACAATTTTAATAGGGGATTATGTTACATTGTTGGGATCTCAGTCAGTAAACATCCAACTCGGGTTAAATTACGGCAGATATTTTCGTCTGATATCCCTCAGTGCCTGAAGATCAAAGTCTTTGATCAGTGCGTGTTGCCAGTGATGACCTACGGTTCTGAGACGTGGTCGCTGATTACGGGCCTCATGCGGAAGCTAAGAGTCACTCAGCGGACGATGGAGAGGGCTATGCTCGGATTATCTCTTCGTGATCGAATCAGAAATCGGTAGCAGAACCAAAATTGCCATAATTCTATAGTAACAAAATAAACCACCAATTTTTAATCAAATATATTTATTATTAATGAGTACAAAACGTGTACAATGTACATCTTAAAAATATATAATGCTATATTCCTTACCAAATGCCAGACTCTTACTGACTTACTGCCAGAACTGGACGGAGGCTTAACATACGCCTAGTATACGTTATAAATAAACTAGATTTCTAGTCTAGTACAAATGCTATCAAAAGTCGAACACAGCACCTATTGGTAGGAAACACGTCAAATTAACACAACTATCTCACATAACAACACAACTTGTTGTTATATGACATAATTAAGAGTTACAATTTGTTGTTTACAAGTTTATGTCCATTTAAATGAACTTTACCATATTTTAAAAGCAAACAAAAGCCATCGTAGCTGATACTTTTCGTTTTTTAATTATTTTGCTTGTACAGGTCTGTGTTGTTAATGTTATGTTTTTCAAGTGGAAACTTTAATGGTTTTTGTTTTGTTTTTATTAAGTCTAAATATATGTAACATATAACTGTTTATTTCCCAAATAGAAATAAAATATGATATAGTAAATAGGTTATCACATGTTTTCGAGGTATCATTTGGAATGTAATCAAATGGACATTCAATTTAAATTTTGACGACATTCCGACCCAGTTACATTGATCGTATTCAATGAAAGATACATCCGTGAACAAATTGGACATGCTGCAAAATTTTTAACAATCATGTAATCTAATATATAAAATTTCCCTGTCACAATGTTAGTTGCCGTACTCCTCCGAAACGGCTTTACTGATTTATACCAAATTTTATATGCGTTTTCAGTAGGTCTGAGAATCGGCTACTATATATTCTTCATACCCCTAAGTGATAAGGCTTGTTCACCCTTAAATTTTTTTTAAATTTTGGGACGAAATTATTTTTTTATTATTATTTTGTGATACAGCACACAAAAATATATACAGCCCTAAATTTTGACCTTTCTATCACCAACCCCTATTTTTTAATAGCGATAATAGTTATTATACGGCAAAACAACGTGTGCTGGGTCAGCTAGTATTTATATATTTTCGTTCAATTTTGTATTATTCAGAAAAATGTTGTTTCCCTCTTATTTCACTCATAATACTTTCAATTAATGCATTTTATCATGGTGTTAGAAATAAAATCTATTTACAAATACTATTATTTGTACTACATTAATATTTCATATGGGAATGTTTTTAAAGTTTATTATTACAATTGAAACAGTCAATGAAAATGAAATGTCAAAGAAATATATATAAGTAAAGTTAGCTTTTATGTCTCATACATTTAAAAGGTACTTGACAAATAAATTTATACAAAAATAATCACGCATTAAGAATGACAAATATTTTATATCATCCACTATATTAAAGGGTCAAGCTTAAATCGCTCCGATTAAGATTAATTAAAAATATACCTAATTTAAAGAAGTTATTAAAAAAATACTGTATTTTAAGATTTCCTGACAAATACAAAAGTGCCCATTTTATTTCATCGTAATAATATTAAATTTATTCATACATAGTAAAAAAAATTATAAGAGGAGTGAAACTTTTGCATTATTAAATTTTAGGATATTACAATTCAGAAGTCATTTGCCGGGCTGAGCACATACATTGTTGACAAGATTATTTGTGCTGGTCACAGCACAGATAATCTTGTCAATCTTGTTAAACAGCTTATCATATTTCTTAAAAATTTTAATTTTTCCAGATTCAAGAGCTTAAATTGAATTGAATAAAGTAATCTTTATAATTTTTTTACCATGTTACATCCCTTTTTATAACCTAAATTCATAGAATTATCATTCAAGGTAGTTCCAGTATCTTTAATTTAATTACATATATAGCAGCTTTGTAAGAATAGTGACAATTCACGGCTTTAAGACAATTAAACAAAATTTTCAAATGATGAATTACTCATTGTTACATTTTATGATCACAAATTCTGGAAAATATATAGACTATACTGTATTATTTAGCAGACTCTAGTCACAATTCAAAAATACTGATTTAACATGTAAATTATTTGCACATTATTCAAAATGTTTAAATTAATCAATGACACTATGGTGCTACAGCAGCATTTTGGTTGAGTTGTTAACACAAAAAAATTTAGAGTATCATGGATGTTGATGTGTCTTTAAGTAACATTTTGTATTGTGCGATTTAGTCATCCAAAGCAGCGATATGATACTTAGAAACAAATACAAACAGAATAATAATAATGGCAAATTACATTAGTACACAATCACAACATACCAGTGTATAATAAAGGCATTTTACTCCACAATCTTCTTCCTCTGTAGTTGAGGCAGTTGACCGAGGTGGGATCTTGTGAGGAGGAGGCGATCTCAGGAATACACTATCAACTTTGTCCCCTATTTTATCTTTTTCTACACTGTCAGTTTTTCCTTTGTCTGTTTGACTGTCCTTGTCTGATTTTGGACTTTCTGAATCATTGTTTTTGTTTACAGTCTCCGAATCACCAGCCTCTTCCTAAAACATTACAACTATCAAATAACAAAGAATAGGGAATAAATTAAGGTAAGTAAGTCAGCAGCTTGTAAATTTGCTATGACTAGACACTGGCCTCATCACTCATAGGAGAGGTTTTTTGAACTGCTTCCCAACTGCATGTTGATCTTAGACACTCCTTGATATCTGGGTTTTCTCACACTGATTCCCATCACCAAAAATCACCATTATAATTTATAACAACAATTATGCACATAAGTTTTATAATAAGACTTTAGTGGTACCTGACCAGAATTCAAAGGAGTGATTCTTAACAAAAATCCAGATGTCTATCCAAAGGGCCATCACAACTGATAAGAATAAGGAATTTCTCAATACAATATCATGTTTTATATTAAAATTATATAAAAGGTATAATACCTAATATAAAATAGACTAATTCTGATTTTCTTATTAAAAAAATAATGGATTTTAATATTTCGGTTTTAAAATTGCTTTCATGCTGGACTTATAAAAATTTTCTAAATCTCTTTAAAAAAATATTCTATAACAAGAAACAAGAGCGAAAATACAATGTGCTAGATGCAGGTGACACACAAAAGTTAAATAACTGTATGCTAACTTTTTTATCTTCTTTATCCAACTTAATAAGTTCTTGGGCTTCCTCTGGTTCTATACTCACAGTAACCGAGGGTACTTCTGTAGCAACTACAGATCCCACAGTACTTGCTGCAATTAATGATGGTTGACTAGACTGCTCCGGAACTAATAAACTATTTTCTTCATCCTTCTTTGTCAATGTTTGATTGTTGGACGAGTCTCCAGACATACTTAAAGAAATAAAAAAGTGATTTAAACTCGATAACTTTTATTGGCTATTATGCCTTGCAATTTTTTTGTGTATTAAATATGGGTTGACTACTGTTCACTGACAATCCTAGTTTGAAACTGTCTAAACGTCGGACTGGCCATTCAATTGCAATTGACACGAGCTTTGTAATACGAAGCAATGCAATAAAGAAAACAGGCGTAATCATGTTACTGGAGTATTCACCTTGCCGTTACGACGGATTGTTTGTTGTCCAATTCTTCGAGAACAGATAAACGACGCCATTTGCTTATGAGTGTTTCAAAATTGTTACTATCCTGCATTTTAGTTGGTAAGGAACAAACTGACCAAAAAGTTTTAATATATTCAACATGTTATGTACAGAGTTTATATATTAAACTATCAATATAAACATAGCAAAAGTTTATTTAAACTATTAATATAATCTTTTAATGGCCTCCTCTACGTAACATACAAAAAAAACGTAAGGTTTTGATACAAGTTAGCACAAAAGTTTTTATAGGTACCTTTTCTTTTTGTTAGAGTTGTGATTTTTATTTACATCCACGTTTGACATATTCATTGTCATTTGTCAAATTAATATCGATACTAAACGCATTGTGTGTATAATCGATTTTGTGCTTTCTGTTATTTGATATTGAGGCGAAGTGAGTAAGAGTTTCTAATTAAAATAATTAATACGAAAAGAGGTGATAAATTGATTCTACACCTTATAAATAATAAAGTTAGAGGAATACAAAATAGCAGAGTATATAGTAATATTGAAAAACTAATCGCTTTGCATTGATTTTTGAAAAATCATCAATTCAATTTGTCTGTATTTCAATTCTTATTTTGTTTCTAATTTTCGATCGAATTTAGCCATGGCTGTTATAGAGCTGTATGGATAATCGATAGTTATTAGTGATTGTTTGTAATATAGCTTTCATTGACCGACTACAGTATAAAGATAATATTCAATATTTAGATCTTACTTAATTTTGTCTGAAGTGGTTTGCTTAAGATTTATATACATATACATTTTAGAGTAATAAAAACCTAAAATTATCCAAGCTTTAAATATGAAATTTAAATTTATTTTATCACTGATTATCTAGACTATTATTAAAGAACTACAGAAATTCATAAAACGTTTTGAAATTGTAATGAGCTTTCGGGATCAAACAGACACTAATACAAA
This sequence comes from Elymnias hypermnestra, assembly GCA_015832385.1. Taxonomy (NCBI): domain Eukaryota; kingdom Metazoa; phylum Arthropoda; class Insecta; order Lepidoptera; family Nymphalidae; genus Elymnias; species Elymnias hypermnestra. The sequence goes on along the minus strand of JACTOM010000069.1, from coordinate 1,427,765 downwards.
AAATAATACAATTAATCTATATGTATAGGTACTAAAACTACAAAATAAAAATTAAGCAAATAAGTAAAAATCTATAGACGTCTCACTGCTGGCTACAAATTTCTTTACTCAAATGAATGAGTTCAAATACGAGTTGGAAGGTATATATGTGGGTAGGTATGGTAATTTTTTTCTTTCATGAATTAATTAATCTATTTCTATGTATAGTGTAACTGCCGCATTGGTCTAGTGGTTAGCATGTTCGACTACAGACATTAGGTCCTGGGTTCTAGTCCCGGGTCGGGCCAATTCGAAATAGATATTGAGTTTTCTATTAAGATTTTTTCAATATTTGCCCGAAGTTGGGAAGTTGGCGCTGATCACACGATCCACTCCCGTGCCTGCGCCTAATCTCTCTCCGGTCGTGTCGGATTGTCGTCGCGTCGGACTACGAGATTGAAGGAATAGAGAGTACACTTGTGTACTATGCCTGCCAATGCGCAGGAGCAGCGTGGTGGGTCTATGCTCTAAAAACCCTCTCTCGTATGAGTGAGGAGGCCTGTGCCCAGCAGTGGGACGTTAATGGGTTTGCTACTTACTTACTTACTATGTATAGTGTTGGGCGCCTTATGTATAATCACTTACTATATACAATCATACTTACTAAATAAATACTTACAAATTGTACATAGACGGCGTTCTGTCGTAAGAGCGATCGTTTCTGTGGGAATTATATACTTTGTCTTTATAATACTTATTTAGTTTTCTCCGTGGCACCCATATTACGCCGAAAGTTGTGGACGATTTTTGAGCTTTTGCAGTTTTATAAGTTGGCGGTGCTATGCTACTTTTGCCCGCTGTAACGCTGAGCAGTCTCCCACCAGTGGGAAAACTTGAGCCCACTTTTGCATTTTTCCCAACGTCTCCTATTTCACTTTTACCAAAGCGTGACTTCTTCATTACAATGTTTAGGGTCCTAAAAACGAAAATTCTTGTTTTAATAAAATACAAGGACGTTGCCGAAAGAAAGAGAAGCCTATCAAACACACTACTACACTTAGTATCTCGAATTTTATTTTATTACTCGATAAACCAATAGCTATCCATATATTATTTCATAAGTGGAATAGAATATTTCAGAGATAAAAAAGAATATTAATCAAGATATTTATTTTATAAATTGTTCTTTGTTGGTTAAATCAATAATTTGTTTGTTATTTTAACGTAAGGATTTTACTTTATAATTTATTACTTCAACATTTTCTCTCAATTTTGGACTTATATACAGACCGCCTAATACTAATGTGAATGATTTTTTAGATACTTATTGCCCACAATTAGAAGAAAAACGAAGATGTTTAGTTTTTGGTGATTTTAATATCAACCTCCTTATGAATGATCGGCTAACAAAAAATTATAAGACTATGCTTAATGAAAGTGGCTATCAAATTTTAAATAACTTGAATGCTGCCTACTGTACGCGTGAAACTAAAACAACGAAAACTATTATAGACCATGTTTCGTCTAACATCACAGACTGTAAGTACCACTTGGCCCTTCTTGACACACCTTTGTCGGACCATAAGCAAATATATCTGGAAATGAAATCTATTAAACAAAATTCAAAGAAAGGACGACATACTTACTTAGCAACTAATTACGCTTTACTATATAAATCCGTTGAAGAATGCGGTATTGAAAATCGAAATTATGACTATAATGTTATAGAAAATTTTATTATTAATAAAATTAAGCAGAATAAATACGCAAAAACTAAAATCCTAAATAAACCCAAGGAAGATTGGATAAATAAAGAAATACTAGATAAACTAAAAGATAGAAATATTGCCTGGAGCCAATATAAAACAGTACCAACAAATTATGAAACAGAAATGATATTCAAAACTAAAAGATTCGAGGCTATGAAAACTGTAAGAGTTAAGAAAAGTAAATATTATTGTAACGCTTTCTATGGGTGTAAAAATAAACCTAAAAAAATGTGGAATTTAATAAACAGTCTCGCCAGTAATAAAATTAGAAGGGACGCCGTACCTCCAAAATTGACAATAGATTCTATAATAGTAGACGACCCATACGAAGTCTGCAGATGTTTTAATGAATTTTTCTCCTCAGTTGGTTCTACTTTAGCAAATAAAATACCGCTACCTTATCATCAAAGTACTATCTACATCTCTACACATAGTGACAAAATACTTCAATCTTTCCAAACAACTACTGAAAAAGAAATAAATGACATTATTAGTAACTTAGACACTAATACAAGTAGTGGAGTTGACGGTATAAATATAAAAGAAATAAAATGTATAAAAAATTTAATTCTCGATAACTTAACAAACTGTATGAATAAATGTCTTAAAGAAGGTACATTCCCTGATAGTTTGAAAATTGCTAAAGTGTCTCCAATTTATAAAGCTGGAAAGAAATCTGAACCAGGTAATTATCGCCCAATATCTGTTTTACCCGTTCTGTCAAAAATCTTGGAAAAACTAATCTACACCCGTCTTTACCATTATCTAAATGATATGAACTTCTTTTATGAACAACAATATGGATTTCGTCCTAAATGCAATACTTTGTCTGCCACGGTCGATCTTATCACAAAAATAAAAAGCGCCATAGACCGAAAACAAATTGTTTTAGGCATCTTTATTGATCTCAAAAAGGCGTTTGATACGGTCAGCCACTCCATTTTGTTGCATAAAATTAAAAATATTGGTATTATAGATACAGCATACAAAATTCTGGAATCATACTTGACAAATCGTACCCAAATAGTTAAAATAGGACATTTTGAAAGTAAACCGGAAAAAATTAACTATGGAATTCCACAAGGTTCCATACTAGGGCCTTTGTTGTTTTTAATCTATATAAATGATATTAGTAAAGTCAAATTAACTGGAAATTTAACCCTATATGCGGACGACACTTGCTTATTTTACTATGGAAATAATATACAACAAATAATAAAAGAAGCTCAAGAAGACCTTAATGCGATTAACGAGTGGTTTTTAAATAATCTTCTAACCATAAACCCCCAAAAAACCTCATACATGCTTTTTGCAGCTAAAAATAAAAAAATTCCCAGTTTCGATCAACTTACAATATGCAACAAGCCGATACAAAAATCTAACCAAGAAAAATATTTAGGACTTTTTTTAGACAGTAAATTGACGTGGCATAATCACATTGACTACACCAAAACTAAAATCTCACCATTAATTGGAGCACTACGTAAGATATCCACCTGTATCCCGAAAAAAATATGTCCACTAATATATAACGCTCTCGTGAAACCACACATTGAATATCTTGTTGAAATATGGGGAGCCGCATCAAAATCAAACTTAAAAAAATTGCAAATAACACAAAATAAAATAATTAAAGCACTCTATAAATATGACTTTCAAACACCAAGCATAAAATTGTATAGAGACACTAAAATACTTAATATTAATCAGCTATATATATTAAAAACGTGTACCCTAATTAGAAAAATAATTAAAAATGAAATCCACTCACAATTACAATTTCATCAAAAAACATATACACGAACAAGGAGCAAGAACAAATTAGAAATTAATATAGCACCCAGAACTAACTATGGGACCAAAAACATATTATTTGAAGGTGTACAAATCTACAATGATTTACCACATTCGGTGGTAAACAGTGAAAGTATATATAAATTTAAAAAAAATCTAGTGGAATATGTGCGCGAGAAGTTCAGTGGAGCCTCACCCTAACATTAGTTCTTATACCTATCATAGCATAATTTGATGTTACATATTTGTTCTTTTTGTCTGTGTTTTAAATTGTTTTATTTTTTATTTTTTGTGATCTTCTTTCTCATTTTTAATGTGACTTTCTTTTCTGTAATGTAATGTGTTCGACGCTTGTAAAACTTTTAAAATTTGAAATAAATTTAAAATAATGTAAAATTCTCACCTTAAGTGAACTTTATGTGTTCTTTGTTGAGAAAAAAATAAATGTCTTTAAACCTAACATGATCCATGTAATGGCTTTGCTGCCCCAGGTGTTGGTTTCTATTACTGGAAGGGCAATCTGTCTAAGTATGGACTGGGGGGGGGGGGAGGGGAATTTGATTGATTTGATTACTGGCAGGGCTATATGTCTAAGTTGGGACTGGGGGGGCAATTTGATTGGTTTGATTACTGGCAGGGCAATATGTCTAAGTTCGGATTTGGAGGCAATTTGGTGGATTTGATTACTGGCAGGGCAATTTGTTTAAGTGTATTCTGAGCAGCAGTATGATTGATTTGATTACTGACAGGGGAAGTTGTCTATGTCAGGACTGGGGGGCAATCTGATTGATTTAATTAGTGGTAGGGCAATTTTTCTAAGATTGATCTGAGGGGCAATTTGAATGTATTGATTACTGGCAGGGCAATTTGTCTAAGTTTGGTTTACGAATCTACCAGCAAAAGTATTCCTCCCCAATTATGTCTTACTTTTTAGAGCATTTTAATATATTTTTAAGGCAGTTTTGAAGGCGGTTCTTTTTTTGTTAAAATTTTTATTTATTTTTGATTTTTCCTGAATCTGAAGTAAACGTGTTGCAACGCAGCAACAAACGTAAGCTCATTGCTATTTGATTACAGACACTTATATTTTCTGCCATAAACCTCACCCTTACTGTTAGCCGTTGAGGAGATCCATTGATCTTCATATTTAACTACAACTAGCACTTGACCATACCGAAGTTACGGTAGGCAATTCAAATATCTGGATAGTCTATAGAAGATTCTGCCGAATATCGTTCATTTGCTCCTAAGAATTGAAGAGTTCCATCATTTTGTCATGGATTCCATCATCAGAACCTAAGCAAACTATCACAAAAGAACCCTAGAAGTATATCCTTTTCAATAAAAAACGAATCATCGAAACCGGTTGGTGTGATCTTGAGTTATTCGTCCATTTGTCGCGTACATGCTTAATGCAAATTAAATACTTATCCGGTTTTCTCATGGATGCCATCATCAGAACTGGATTTAAAATGGGACCCTATGACGAGCACCATCTTTCATTTAAAAATAAAATCATCAAGATCGGTTCACCCAGTCGGGAGATATGAGGTAACAAACATAAAAAAATACAGATGAATTGATAACCTCCTTTTTTTTAAGTCGGTTAAAAATGACGTCACATTTAGTGAAATAAAACATATTTTGTGTAAACTATCTAGGAGGTATAAAACTAGTAACACTTAATTCCATATTTCACGGCGTATAATCTTATGAGTATCATGAAACTTTATAATATATATATTTTTAATAGAACGAAAACATTTCGGGTCAAATGTTGCCTTGAATAAAAACTTATTATTATTATCCTACTTTCACACACACGCCCGTTTACGCAAAAATATATATTTATATTATATTTTATAATAATTACTTAAATATAGAAATATCAAATAATAAATGGACATACATAAACAATTACATAAAGAAATATAACGGGCGGAGGATAAACCCCGGCAGGGAGACCTAACGGCCGGGGGTCAGGGCTACAGGCTGAGAAACCGCCGGACTATCCTAGCCGAGTCCAGCAACACCGCCTTCTGCATCCTTGCTGCGTGCGTACTGCCGCGGAACCCCAGTCGTCTCAGATGGTGAGCGAGACTGACTGGGATCAGACCATTCGCAGATATTGCGACTGGGATGGTTTCAGTGGATCCCACCCTCCACATGGCGGTAATTTCGTGCGCCAGATCCAGATATTTACGTTTTTTCTCTGTCTCAGCTCGCACGAGATTCTCGTCATATGGGATCGTGATGTCCACTAAAAACACCCGAGACTGTGCCCGGTCCATTATCACGATATCAGGCTTGTTGGCCAGTATGGTCCTGTCCGTGATAATGGAACGGTCCCAATAGAGTCGGACACCGTCGCGTTCGAGTACTGGCACCGGCTGGTACCAATATTATTAATATGGAGGCGAGTAATCTACGAGAGCATTGACTTAAAGTATATGAATCATCCTATGTAATTTAGACTTTGAAATTAATTTTTCTTGACATTGTTCATAGACAGATGTACTAAACTTTGGGTAAAATATATTATTTATCAAATAAAACTAGTAGGTATTAACAGAAATAAAACTAAAAATTATTCCCGGTTTCAGTGTCCTAATCGAAAAAAATCGTTTGTAGGAAAAAAACATCACATTAATTATAGGAGTAATAAAACGAAAATAAGCGAGTTTTTGAATACGCAAAAAATAACCCGTTAATCCAAAATTGTTATTAAGAATTAATGCAATGTGAAATCCTCTTTGGACTGGGCTAACTAATGAAATTAATAAAACGTTGAGAGTTCTCGGCATTCAATCATGCAAATAACGAAGACTCATGTTTGTTATTTGTTATTCTCGTTGTTTTCATCTTTTGACTGTATTGCTTGGATACCTGTCGCCGCTGTATGGAAACTACTAGTTAAACTACACGAGAATTGAACATACGCTTGCCTAATCGTGTGTTGAAATACTGGCGAGAGATCGGTATTTTGAATTTACATAAATCAAGGTTTAGTTTAAAGAGGACCCTACTATAAGCATTAACTGGTAATGCCTCTAGAAGGCTCCTTTTGATATTATCGAAACTCGTTAGCATTAGATTATCCAGATACTTCATTTTGAATAGATTTCGCTGCCGTAATGGAGGTACTTGTTTTTGTTTAGAAAAGATCTTCTCTTCGACACTCAGTAGAGCAAAATTAGTAAGTTTTATATATGCCTAGTGGTCGAAATTCGAATAAAATTAATTGAAATGATAAGTTTGAACATTCTTCTTCTTCTTCTTCTTTGTTTAGTGACTTTTAGGTGTGCCAATTGTGCACAGATTATCTCGCCAGTGTCAAGTTTATTGGAGAAAACACGAAGGAAATCTTAAGGTTCTATTGTCAAAGACTGTACTTTTATAATCACAGATCTCCCAAAGCTACGCTTTTACGTCCAACTTTTCCAACAAACTATATGAAATTTAAATTTAAAAAAGTGTGTGTATCTTCATGTACACGCGTTAGAAGTTATACTACTTTGGCGTAACAAGATAAAAATCTTTTCATAAAATTTATCTTTCGCATTATTCTACAATTGTAGAAATACTAAATGTAAACTAACTTTCATTGGATATAAATATTTTATAATCTGTTTTCTATAGTTGAGTCTGAAAGTTATAATTTTGATAAGAATGTCACGTTAATTGATTTTCAATGTCACAAAATATTTACACATTTCAAACTTCTCCGTCATTTCAAATTTTAGTAAAAAGGGGTACAAAGTTATTGCTTCACGTATTAATATAGTTTTGAGTGTGCTCAGCTAATATTAGTCGTCGTCGTCGTCGTCTCAACCAATTGACGTCCACTGCTGGACAACGGTCTCTCCTAACAAATTCCACTGGGCCCGATCTTGGGCTGCCTGTATCCAGCGGCTGCCAGAAACCCGCCTGATGTCATCGGTCCACCTGGTGGGGGGGGGGGGGGGGGGGGGGGGGGGGGGGGGGGGGGGGGGGGGGGGGGGGGGGGGGGGGGGGGGGGGGGGGGGGGGGGGGGGGGGGGGGGGGGGGGGGGGGGGGGGGGGGGGGGGGGGGGGGGGGGGGGGGGGGGGGGGGGGGGGGGGGGGGGGGGGGGGGGGGGGGGGGGGGGGGGGGGGGGGGGGGGGGGGGGGGGGGGGGGGGGGGGGGGGGGGGGGGGGGGGGGGGGGGGGGGGGGGGGGGGGCGGTGCGGTGCTGCGTTTTCCGGTGCGAGGCCGTCACTCTAGCACCTTCGGGCCCCAACGTCCATCGGTTCTGCACTGTTCGAAGACCTTGGTCTTCAGGCACTGAGGAATTGTGGAAGAAAAGATGTCCCGTAGTTTACCGAACGCTGCCCATCCGAGTTGGACTCGGTAGTTGACCTCTTTTTCGGACCCTTTTTTTGGACCTACCTAATTGGATCGTGTGTCCCAGGTAGATCGTGTGTACTCATCTACAACGTCAAGTGCTGAGTTCTCAACGATGACGGGACAAAACATGGATGTTCGACATGATTTTTGTCTTATCCATGTTTATTTTAAGGCCCACCTGTTGAGACACTCTGCAGAGGTCATTGAGTATTGTATTGAAATCTTCCAGAGTCTCTGCTATTATTAGTAAAATACATAAAAAAATTGCTTTATACCTTTTTAAATTTTAGATTAAATAGTCGTATTTTTCACTTGTTCACAAAATGTCGATGATCGAATTAATTTAAATTTAAACCTTTTCGCCAATACTGTATCTAAATAAATAACTATAAGATTGTTTTCTAAATAGTTGTAGATCTGTTCTGGTATTTATTAAGGCAACTTTATTATACATGATATTTTAATTTATAACTATTAGTAAAGGTATTTTTCCGTATCATTTTTCCTTTACGTAATACGCATGCATAGACGTTATAATTAACAAGGTTTTCTTAAGAAATATCTGTGACTATAACAACACGTTTTTAAGGTTATTTGAGCCATATATAACAGTAAAGTAAAGCCTTATTGGTCTAGTGGTTAGCTTGTTCAGCCACAGACACGAGGTCCTGGGTTCGAGTGTCGGGTTGGGTCAATTCAAAAATGGATGAGTTTTCTATTAAGATTTTCTCAATATTTGGGAAGTTGGGAAGTTGCTGCTCCAACCCCGTGCCTCGGAGAGTACGCTAAGCCGTCGGTACTGCTCCTGATTTCTCTCCGGTCATGTCGGATTGCCGTCACATCGGACTATGAGAGGAAGGAATAGAGAGTGTACTTGTGTACTATGCCTACCAAACCCGCAGTGGAGAAGCGTGGTGGGTCTATGCTCTAACAACCCTGTCTCGAGCGAGGAGGCCAGCAGTCCCACTGCTTAATGGGCTGCTACTTACTTTTATAACAGTAACGGAAAGTTGCTTTAGGTATTACTGTTATATTTAACAAACAATAAAAGAACTGCTGAAAATTACCTAAAAACTTTCAAAACAAGTTTACTGCTGTATAATTATACGTTCATTTATTTAATGCTTTAATAAACACACATAAAAAAATACAAATTATGTAATATAAAAAATAATTTTCTAAGTATAAAGAAATAATAGCCATTTCCTTTGGGCATCTTAATTTTAATAAGTTAATAATACAAAAAAGAAAATTCAATATTTGTAGATCTGTTTTTTTTTGCTGTAAATTTCAGTAATGTTATATTTAATAATGAATTAATATATAACACTGACGCATTGACTGTAAATCTTTCAGTTAGTTGACCAGAAACGACTTTACTCAAAAGAGCACTACGTAGCTGAGCGTGAAGCTCAGTTTTATTAAATTAACATAAAACATATACTAAAGAAGTTTTCATTTCAGATAAATTACATGTAATAATAGCATTTGGATAAAACATCGATTTGCATAGGGTTTTAGAACTCCCCAAGATAAAGAGGCATTTCAAAACGCTCTCCGAAAATTATTTTGAGAGAGCCATTAAACCTAGGAACCCATTGGTGGGTCCAACCCATAACGCGGCCTCTTATTGGATCCTTCTCCACGTTCCGCCTAGGAGGAGAAGACCCAAATATGTCCTTAACAACCTCGATGACAAGATGACAATCGACAATCTACTTTATCAGGTAGGATCCGACACTAACACTAACGCTACACACCCACTCCGCCGGTGGAGTCGAAGTCCCCGATTTCTGACGTCAACCGGACGTGGACCCCTCCCACGCTCCCGGAGACGCTCTTGATCAGTTCTCAACCCCCTGATGCACGATATGATACATAATAACGTTGTTTCAAGCCAAGGCTCGGTCTCGCAGGAGAGGTCCTTGGAGCAGCGTTTCCCATGAGAGCCAGCCCTTTTCAGGGCTCGCATTCGAAAAGTGGCGGCCTCCCTAAGAGCCCATCTTCTTTTCGGTTGTAAAAGCTAGTAGGGCAAACAGGTAATGACAAAAAACCCATTCGGATTAGGTTATTAAAGATCATCTATCTTTTCTCAAAAATATTAGTCGACTCATACCGATAAATGTATCAATGACTCATAATATAAAAAAAGTCGAGTTATTTAAGGATCGCAAGCCATTTACGTATTTATGCACCCAAGTTTTCTTATATGGTTTTTATAACATCGCGTCATTACTTATACAGTCACAGGTGTGCATTCGCCCTCGAGTTAAATGAACATTGCGAAGGGTTGGGCTTCATCATATTTTATGGCTTCTTTATGTTTATTTTTGGAGGTTATGTGGATATTTTTTTAATATTGATATAGGTGAAAATGATATCTTTTTTCATTAAGAAATGCTCTTAGGAACCACTGTCATAATGATTAGAGAGTGTGGGACTTGCAGACTTAGCCAAAATACCGTCATCAACTTACGTTTTAGAGGCTTGTTTGTCTCAGTGATATTCCCAGAGGAAATCGACAAACGGTTATAAAAATAAACGCTTTCCCCCCACCCTTCTCTTTCGGGGATCTACTTCTACTACCCTCTCTCCATTATCCTCTTTAACGAAATGATAGCTATGCCAAAGAAGGCGACTGCATCTAAAACCATCTCTCTACCAAGCATCTGTATATACATTTTCATGATTCCTTTGGAATATGGGTAAATCCTTTCTTAAAAAGGTCTACATCATGTAAGGCCAATATATTTGCCAAATAGAATTGGAGATATCGTAATGTAATCTTTTTTCGTTTATATACTAGCTGATTCGTAGTGTTTCTTGTGTAGTTCCCGATCCCATGGAGATATAGATATTCCATTCTTTGTGAGTTAATTGAAATATCTTATGATGGATGCTAGAATGATTTGTTTTTTCTTAAATATATATATATATATATATAGATTGCATGCCAAATTCTTGAAGAGACACGTAGGAAAATTTATGTCAATCGTTAGCATTGAAGTTCGAAATAAAGGCGTAAAAGTATCAAAAGCTTGTGTGAAATCAACTTGGGGGAAGGATTTCGTCTGAATAACGGCTAGCGTAATTGCTTAGTGAAACTGTATAGGTCCACGTAAACAGTTTTAATAATTTATTTAAAACTTATCATGAAATTAATTACTATTTCGTTTTATCTATCTATTTCTGCAAGACATATTTAGACGTATTTTCTGATTTGTCTATATCTCGATTCTTCGGAGCTTTGATTATCTTGACAGCAAAGAGGTGCTGCCAAGCAAATAATTTACGTTCCAGTACGGTGTAGTGTAGAAAGCGTTAAGAGGAAATGACCTCTCACTAGGTTGGAACAATCTTTAGCTGTATCAACAATTACCAATAGGTAAAGACCTTATCACAGTAAAGAGCTAACCTGTCCTTTTTAAAGAAATTGCAGAATTATATATCTATAGTCTCATGTTAATTTCGGTCGGCTTTTCTAGTATGTTTACGCCATTCGTCTTTAACCATTTCTGGTCAGACAACCATTGACTTTATGTCCTTTTAAAAAGTACTGGTCCATATGGAAGGTTAGCGTCCAAGGCTTAACTTCCTTTCAATTATATTTATTTAATCAAATGCCTTAAATGTACCACGTTCCGCAGAATTATTTCCTAGTGTAGAGATAACATATACATCACAAATTGATGTTATAATTTAATACTCGATAGTGCTATCGATTCCTCTCTATTTTCATGTATTGATTTATTTGTACACAATAAATCAAGTTTTATCTCGTTACTTATCTCACAAAATGACAAGACGTTCTCGTACATAGTTCATATGATCGTAATGGAATAAGATCATTGATATAATAAGTATTGATATATAATGAGATAGAGTTTTTTTAATTTTTCTTATTATTTTACTCTCCCTATATATTTCTATGTTCGAAATTTTTATTTGTTAATAGAATAATTTTGTATTCGTCGACCCAAGATTAAATATATTTTTTTTTACGTTACTTTTGGATCACATTCAATGTAATAGGAATTTTCAAATATTCATTCAAATATTAAAATTATGCATAATATTTTAAAAGGATTCTTTTATTTATTTATTTATTTATTTATTTATTTATTTATTTATTAAGGCAGCCAAAACAGATCACAATATGTATATATTCTTAAGTAATAATATATAAAGTATAGACCTTATTGAGACCCTATATGGTCGCACAGCATAACATTGTTGTTTTTAATTTTTTTACGAAGCAGTTATAACATTTATAAGTTTAAGTATTAGTAGATAAGTGTTAGTTTATTAATTTTAGTTTATATGGGTTATAAATATTAGTTTAGTGATGTTAGTCAGTTTTCTATAACAAGCTCATCAAACCTTGCAAATAAATTAATATAATCAAGATATTCAATCAATTCAACTACAAAGCCTAACAAGCCTATTATAGAAAACTGAGAATCTAGCGTTAAAAATGTCTAAATCTGAATTAGCGAACTGGTTATATGACCGACACATCCTGACTATAGGGTTGTAAAAAGAGGTATTGTTTTTAAAGACAACTAGTGGAAATATATTGTTTGACCTACGACTTGAAATTCTTATATTAATATTTATTTGGGAGAGTAAAGTGGCGGAGTCTAGGTTGGAATGCAGTATTTTGTGTAGTGTTAGCAAGTCCAGTCTTTTACGGCGGATTTCATGTACTTCCTTTGTGTATGGGTTTTAAAAAATATTGGAGGAATTTATTATTTTTTCGTATATAACATAACATCTTAGGAAATTGTACGTGGTCTGAGATCATCAAAATGTTCGTTAATTTTCATGTTATATTCTGTCGTAGGCAATTGAGGTACAAGCAGCCTTCTAGTTACACATTACATGCGACTTTCTTCATAAAAATTGTCGATCAAAATGTATCAAAAAAAAAGCTTCAATAAATTGTTTACACGGCCCTTTTTCTGCTTAACAAAAAATACTAATAGTGTCAATGAATTGCTAGATTTTATTAGAGTCTTCTAGTTTATTTTTAGTACTCTGTTAATAGATCATTTTAGAGTAAACAAGCTATTCTTTAGAAAGTATTTCACTGAATGAGATAACGTAAACTTTCTTAATAAAAGAATATATATATTTCATACAAAAGTGATATATAAATAACGTAGTTGTGTGATAAGAAATAATTGTGAAAATAATTAATTTATAATTAAGTATGAGGGATAGCCTGTTTTGAATTACTTCTCTATCATTTTGTTTTACGTAATTTAATATGTAAAAACATTACCAAATTCCATTTTTAGTTCGAAGAATTTGCGAGCATAGTTATATAATTCCTCATTTATTACGGAACCCTAAAAGAAGAGTTATTGCATCACATTATGAAAGCAAGAGAAATTCGCAGAGTTGAAAGTAAACAGCAGTGCAGTTTTAATAGGTATTATATAGAAAACTAGACTATCTGTGTACCAAATTTCATTTAAATCGGTTCAGTCGTTATAGCATGAAAGCGCGACAGACAGACTAACTTTTGCTTTTATAATATTAGTGAGGATAATGTTTGTTATTTTACACCCTTGAGATTAAAAATTTACACAGATTTTAAATGTCATATTTATTTACAACGAATCAAAGCGTAAGGAATAAGTTACAAGCTTCTAAAACGATGACACTTCACACTTTTTTCCCATTCAAAAGTCCTTTCGCAGGGTATAAACTATCCCTGTATCAAACTTCATTTAAATCGATTCAGCAGTTTTGGCGTCAATGTGTGACAGTGTTACTTTCGCATTTATAATAGTAGTGACGCTTGATCGGATTATATTTATGCTAAATAAATTTTTGTAATATATTAAAACACAAGCGTTAGAGACAAGTTTTGCAATTCGCTGTGCTCTTGCAAAATTATTCTAATATACATAAATCGATAAAAACTATAGAAAACTCACTTACTTTTTATTGTAAAACCAAATACGATTCAAGACATGCCTATGATAAATAATATATAATTCACCAACACGTATTTACGTATGTTATTTGATCGGGCGTACGCGAGTGTGCGAGGTCTAACCAAAACTGGTAAACTGGCTCGAATCGTTCGACGATTAGTGAAAAAATTGAATATGACTTCAAGGAAAAGTGATCCATAATATGTACTACAGAAAGTGTAGATTACTGCGAAGTATTTATTATAATCTTACCTTGTGGTGTTATGTACATGATCAACTTTCGTATTAAATTTTGTGCAAGTGTTACCTTACGTCATCCTTCAATGAACCTTAATGGCCAATACTGGGATGTTGTCAAGGGTCAATATATACCTTGTGATTTCCAAATTAATTAATTCATATTGAGTAACTGTTGTTTTATATAACACTATTTATAATTATTATTATTACTTAGTCACAATAAAATAGTTTTACGACTGTGTTTGTATATATTTTTTACTTAATTTGTATAGTTTTAGCAAAAGAAAATATCGTAAGGAAATACATAAATCTCTGGAGTAATTCTGGGATATGTGTAGTCCACCAAACTTTAGAACAGCGTGGTGGATCTACGTCCTAAAAACTGTATCCTTTAAGTGACTGTTAATGCCCTGTCAACAATAACCCTGTCAAGAAATAGATAGTCAAACATTATAAAGATATTAATTGTATATTTTTTTATTTTTGATACATGATTAGGAAGTCAGAATTGGTGTACATTTATCTACAAAGGATAACCCATCGCACTTACGAGTATTTTTATTTTTTACATGTTACAAAAAAAGCGTGTTATGGTAAATAACAAACTATTTTATACAATATGTTGTATATTTTATGTATGTATGTTGAAACTATCTTTTATTGAGACGGATATATTAGAAGATATCAGAGATTTTCAAAGCAAAGGCACAGCATCAAATAGACGTGGCCATATTTTAAGACCCACATCTAAACGTACACAGACACTGTTGGGTAGGTTAGCTATTAAGATAGGCCTTAACGTCCAACTACTGGGCAAGGACCCATAGGGGAGAGAATTTGTTTTATATTGTGTATAATTTGGTCAAAAATGAGGCATAGGGTGTTTGTAAATGAGTTGTTAATTTAATCAAAAAGATAGCACTGCTTTTAGGTCCCAGAGTATACGCATCCGAAATTGCGTGAGTCAGCTAGACCAAATATCGTATAAAAATTTAGCTAGGTACTATCATATGTTTGTGTTGTTTTAATAAGTTTTAAGTCGTATGTTTTAGTGTGACTGTGCAACAATGTAGAAGCAATAACCTCTAATTAATAGCGCACGAGTCACGACTAAGTGTAGCCAATTTTCATGGCAACATACGGTGACAGAAATAATTACCGAGCTATTACCAACTGTGAATAAAGAACTGTTATTTTGTATCATCTGACTATTTTTATTCAAAATGAAAATATCCTTTGTTCAAGTAGGCTCAAAAAGCAATTTGGAATAGTCAGTAGTTTGTTCCTTCCGCAGAAAAGAAATCGGCAGGAAACTTACCAGTTACTCTTTTAAATATAGTTTTGTATGTTACATTACTGCTGCCTCATTGGTCTAGCGGTTAGTATGTTCGACTACAGACATGAGGTCCTGGGTTCGATTCCCGGGTCGGGCCAATTCAAATATCAATATTGAGTTTTCTATTAAGATTTTCTCAATATTTGCCCGAAGTTGGGAAGTTGGCGGTGTGTTACACCCCCGTGCCTCGGAGAGCACGTTAAGCCGTCGGTCCTGCGCCTGATCTCTCTCCGGTGGTGTCGGATTCCCGTCACATCGGACTACGAGAGTGAAGGAATAGAGAGTGCACTTGTGTACTATGCCTGCCAATCCGCACTGGAGCAGCGTGGTGGGTCTATGCTCTAAAAACCTTCGCTCCTCGGAGTGAGGAGGCCTGTGCCCAGCAGTGGGACGTTAATGGGCTGCTACTTACTTACTATGTTACATTGCTTCTGTGTGCAACTGGAATCAAGTTCAAACATTTTTATCGCTGAAATTATCTTCAATATTGTAATATACCTTTTATTGAACGATGTGTTTTGACATATTTCTTAAAGTTATGTAGAGGCAAAACCAAATCTGATTGCGGTTACTTATAAAAATGTATAAGCTCAAACCGACTAATTACAAGTTTTTATTTCTTGGATTAAAATTGTTTAGTTCGCTTTTTTTTGCTGTGTAAGTGAATATAATATAAAATATATATGATGGTGCTGTGAGAATCGATGTGCCTTTGAATTTATCTATTAGAAGCACGAACTCCTAATTGATATATGACACGTATCGCTCTTATTTTACTTGAAAATGTGTGAAAACTAGAAAAAAATACGTAGACTGTATGTTTCTGAACCCTTTTTCAATAACTACTATATATATTGTTAACATTTCTAATCTATATAATATAATAAAATTGGACTGTATGTTAGAAGGGTCAAGTTTGTTAAAGTTACGAGGGTAGTCCTTCACGACCTCTTGCTCATCATCAATACAATGTATTTATTTATGTTATTTAGATTAGAGCAACTCATTTTCTCGTTCATTACTATATTCATATTTCACATGACACAAAGTTATTAACTTAATATTATTCTTATTTAAACGAGTGATTTTTATAGAATAAGTAGCCAAGCTCTGAAATATTTTCCCTTAGAAACGGCTTGTGATGAAAGGTTCAAAGCAGTAATTGTTATAAAACTTTTATTCAAGTATTTACTCGAAAATTCAAGACATTGCTCTGTTTACATTATACTTTAACTGTTTCCATTTGTTTTTATACTAGCTGTTATCACCAGTTATGCTGTTGCGTTGTATTTTTTTTTATTAGCAAGGAAATTAAATTTTCTTTGCAGTAATGCGTGAATAAAATAATTAAACCACAGTAGCCATGCAAAAACTTTGATTTAATTGCAATATTTTTATCATTAACATTACACGAGACAACCAGAAATATTTGTTACTTACTTATTTGTATGTTTATTAATATAATAAAAAGACATTACCTTTTTTAATGTTTGCTTTTAATATATGATAGTGTCTTATATTGATTGACTCATATTGATTGTAATTAACCACAAAAATTCCTGTTGTGACGTTGTTGTTCTCTGTGAACTGCTATCTTAAAATCACCAAGGGATCCATAACAACGTGAGTATCACCGTGGAAATCAGCTAGCATATATCTATAAGCATATGATGACTCACCTGAATCAGCATGAAATTTTCAACTATTTTGCTAGATTGACTTGCGATTGAGCATACATATGCCTTTCACATTGCTGTTGTTGACAAAGAACTGCTTTCTCCAAATCACCAAAGGGTCGATAACTGTGGAAGGAACACCGCGGGAATCAGCTAGTATATATCTATAAGGATATGATGGCCACTGGCGCATCTGAATCATCATCTTCAACTATTTTGCTAAACAGGCTGGTAATTAAACACACATAGACCGTTTGCGATGCTGTTGTTCATAAACCCTGCTTTCTCCAAATCTCCAAGGGGTTGATAAATTACGCGAGTAACACTATGGGAATCAGATAGAATATATTTATAAGAATAAGATGACTACTGACTCATCACGAGGTCTTCAAAAATTTTGCTAGATTATATGCGTATGCCTTTTACGATGCTGTTGTTCACGAAGAACTGCTTTCTCCAAATCACCATGGGGTCAAAATTGCGTGAGGAACACTGCTGGAATCAGCTAGCATATATGGATGTGATGACCACTTACTCTTAACGAGAGCTCTAAAATTTAGGTGTATTCCTTTTGTATATATTACAAGTACATATGCATATATCTGAACGATTGGCTTTGAATTCAGCATGCATATTTCTTGCTTGCTTGCTATGCTCTTTCGCGGTGTAGACGTTTGCTAGTTTCGGATTTTCCCATATTTTAACGGGATTTGGGTCTATGTATATGAATAATAAGAACGCATACATTTTTTGAGTGTAATGGCAATAACGTATAAAGTGGCATATTATTATAAACGTGAAACATCTAAAAATGAATGCTTTTGGAGAAAATATTATTACTTGAAGGGATATCAAAACGGAATCCTGTTCAACAATCGGGCCTCGCTCTTCAAAACAGATTAAATGGCAATTTTCTCAAACAATATTTGAAGTATTAGGGGAAGGGGATTGATACCCCATTGAAATTTGTTTTCAAATTCCAATTTTGATGACCTTGTTGGCGTATTGGTGTAAGTACTCGCTTCCTTAGCTCAAGTCTCTAGTTCGGTTCCAAATTACAAGCAAGAAAAACAATCTTTAAATAAAATTGCTTTTGGTTTCTTTATAAATAAGCAGAGATCCAGAGTCTATATATAAGAACTTTTAAAGGTGACTCCAGAAGGACGCTATTTGTTTCCTTATTACTCCGGAGAAGTCCGGATGCTCTGCTTTAACGAATAATATTAATGGATTGCAATACCTCTATAGACTCATAACATTTCGATATGCATCATCAAATTGCACTCTTTTCATATAGATACATATACAACGATAAACACGGCTTTGAACAATTATTCTCAAACTCGGTACTGCTGTCAGCAAATCTTCGTGCGATCATGTTGCTTATAGTTAGAGCTCTTCGTTGGCACTCTATCTCGAGTTCATCTTTAATATCATCACTTAGCAAGAGCCCCACGTTTGCCTTTCAATATACAAGCTGTACAGAAAGCATTTTTTACGACATTATATTGTATAACCATGTATTCATTGGTGAGATTATAAACAGCTGCTAATCCTTGTGCATTAAAAGAGTATGTGTATTCTGATAAGATCGCATATCAAAATCAACATATTCTTTATTCTAGTAGCCAAAAAGGCGCTATTGTATCGTCAGTGGTCTTCCCGTTGATATTACATCAACCGCCACTTCGGAAAGTTGAATCCCCTGAGAAGAAACCGGCAAGAAATTCAATGGTTACGTCTTTAAACATAGTTTTTGTGCGTTACAATGTGTTTAGCTTTCAAGTGCAACTGGAATCAAGTCCAAACATCTTTGTTACTTAAATAACGTTCAATATAATAAGAAATATGTCAAATATTAATTGAAACTACGTGGAGGCAAACCCAACAGTGATTCAGGTATCTTATTAATTATGTGTATTTTCAACTCGATAAAAAAGTTTATAGATAGAGTGGTTTCGTGTCGAAAGAGGTGTTGCGTTGCCATGGCTGTTCAACCTATTCATGGATAACTGTTTGACAAATGTAAAAGAAAGTATTTATGGGTTAAGAATGAATGAATTACTCGTCAAATGTTTACTCTACGCTGATGATCAAGTAATACTTGCGTCATCCGCTAATGAGCTACAGGAGATGGTAAATATTATGAAAGTGAATGTAAACAAAACGAAAGTTATGGTATGTTAGGGAAAGTTGGCTATGGCAGAAGAATCCCAAAAGTAAAATAAATGTGGTAGAGATGAGAGCGTTGAGAAGTATGAGTGCATTAAAACTGAGTGACAAAGTAAGAAATAGTGTGATAAGAGGACGTTGTGGTATAAAAACAGATGTAGTGACTAAAATGGAGAAAGGTGTACTTAGATGGTTTGGGCATGTAGAGAGAATGAATGAAAGGAGACTGACAAAAAGGATTTATGAGTCAAGAGTGAATGCGAAAGTTGGAAGGGAAGACCAAGGCGAACGTTCCTGTACCAAATCCAGGATATTTTAAATAAGGGCCAGGTCAAGAGTACTCTAAACCGACGAACTTGTATGAAAGGTTTAATGAGAATGAAAGAAGCGAAGGAGATATGCAAGGATTGTGGCAAGTGGAAGGACGTTGTCTCTGCCTACCCCTATGGGAATGAGGAGTGATGCTGTATGTATGTATCAACCCGATAAATGGTTTCTGAACCTTCTTCACTCTAAAATATGGCATTACAAGTTTGTCTTTATTTCTTATGTCATGTTCCGCTAAATATGCCGGTGTGTGTACATATATTGCGATGGTACTGTATGAATTGAAGTTTGTTTGAATGTTTTTTTTAAGGAAACGCGAAATCCCAATTTATATATGGCACGTATTGCTCTTAGAATAGAAATATTTATTTATTGAAATACCCGCAACACAAACTGATTTTCCAGCCATGAAAGAGGTGTACTAAAGTTGGTTATAATTGTCTTTATAAAAAATAACAAAGTCCTGTTCGTCATTTACAACTCTGCGCCTCGAATAGTAGAATACCTATTAAAATATCAAAAATAGGACACACAGGATTCTAAGGACCCCAAAACTACTACTAACTTGAAATTTGGTGAATTCCTTTCGCTATGTACACGTTCACTAAGAATTGTAAACTGATCTCCCCGTAACCCGAAATGATTTAGGCATGAATCAGTAACTTTTTTTTATATAAGGGCTAAATATATTTGTTTAGATTAAACTATATTTATTATTGGTGTGCGAGTATATAGTGTTGCTTAGAAGCCTTATGCAGCATCGGGCCACTGGTTGTCGACCGCTGGATTAGGGTATACAAAAACGAAAAGATCATTTACTGCGAAATCTCCAATATTCACCAGATTGACTTGAAATTTGGCATAACTATATGATCATTCACTCGCTAAGTACAAGTTCCCTTATATTCACACGGAATCGAGAACTACGTAACTATTAATATGCATTGAGATAGACCTCTTTGAAAGAAATATTGAGATTTCTTAGGTTTGGTTCTATTGTATAAACTGTATAATAATAAACATTTCAATTTACACTCCTAAAGACTTAGTCGCGGAGACTTTCGCCGTCTGCTTTCGTCGTTGACATACAATAATCGCGAATAAAGCCCTTTCCGCCCACAGCTCTGTACATAAAATCTACAAAACTTCTCCTATTTTATACTTTAAAATTTAACAGTATTGTGTGTTTGCAACTTTTACAGAAGACATACAAATCGATGGGACAATATATAAAATATTAATTACCATTTTATGTTTTTGAAATATTGATGGTCATATCACTCCATTTATTCATATAGTCATTTATACCTGACTGGTTATAAGTAAGGGCTGTCAAAATGTTTATACGATATCACAAACAATTGTCAGAATCAATGAGTGTCGGTCTGTTTTATAGCTTCAGTAATGTTTGTCTGAGTCTTTTTTATATTAGTAGCCTCTCAACTGTTCAGCAGTCCCATTGCTGGGCAGTTCAGTTTCAGAAAGAAATATATATTCAATTTAATTTTAGCTCTTCATGTATCTATATATACTTTTCAATATTTTTACTCGTATTCTTCAATTCAACGTCATTGTGGAGATATAAAACGTTATGTTGTGAGCGAAATAGGTTACCTTTATGCCAATTAGGTACGGAATAAACATTGTCTCATCGTATAATGAAATGCGCTGGACCAAAACGTAAAGCAACGAGTACCGCATTAAATTCGTTCGATTCATAGCACTTTCTGGTAAAAACGAAGATTAAACTAACCTTTTTATTATTGTGTAGAAATTTATTTGCAAGAATGTCTTATTTTACATATCTATATTAAAACTAGCTGACCTGCGTATTGTTGTCTGCGTACACTTAAATATGAACTTAAAGTAAAGCGCCATTTCTTTCATGCTTATGTACCTTTCAAGGCCGCGCTGTGGTGGCAAAGGTCCCGGGTTCGATCCCCGGCAGGGCGGACTAGGCCGTGGCCAAAGCTTCAGCAATGTTAGTTACCAGATGTACCGCCAAGCAAAGAGATTTGTATTCCGGTACGTTGCTGTATAGAAACAATAAGAGGTATATTATCTCTTACCAGTCCATTAGTCCATAAAGTCCATTTGTCAGCAATAAGCGGATATTTGTTTGAATAAAATTGTATTTATTGGATAGCACATTTATCCAGGAAGGATACAGGCTATTTAAACTTCACGTTACAACCTAAAGGAGCGGAGTATCAAATGAAGACGGTGCAAAAACGGAAATAATTTATATATATAATTCTTATGTACGCATGTTTGTAACTGAACTCTTAAACGGCTGGACCGATTAAAACTCCTTTAGCATCGTTGAGATTTTAAAATCCATGTAACGAAAAGGCGATATAAAGAAAAAGCAATGAACTGAAAAAGCGATGTAAGGAAAAGCAATGAATCGAAAAATCGATTTAAGGACAAAGCGATGAAACGAAAAAGCGCTGTAAGGAAATAGGTATTAAACGAAGAAGCGATGTAAGAAAAAAGCGATAAAATGAAAAAACGAAATAAGAAAAAAGCAAGGAACCGAAAAAGCGATGTAAGGAAATAGCCATGCATGTAAGGCAAGAGCAATGAAGCGATAAAACGAAGATGCGATGTAAGGAAAGAGCGATAAAACAAAGAAGCGTTGTAAGAAAAAGCGATGAACCAAAAAAGTGATGTAAGGGAAAAGCCATGTAAAGGAAAACCGATGAAACGGAAAAGCTATAAAACGAAGATGCGATGTAAGGAAAGAGTGATAAAACAAAGAGACGAGCAAGGAAAAAGCGATGAAACAAAAAAGCGATGCAAGGAAAAAGCAATCTAAGGAGAAAGCAATGAACCAAAAAGCGATGTAAGAAAAAAGCAATGAACCAAAAAAGCAATGTAAGGAAAAAGCGATAAAACGATGAAGTTATTTAAGGAAAGAGCGATAAAACAAAAAAGCAATGCAAGGGAAAAGTCATGTTAGGCAAAAGTGATAAAAGATTAGCGCTTGACTGTAATCTCACTTGATGGTAAGTGATGATACAGTCTGCAGTGGTAGCGCGCAAAAATTTTTGAGGTTTCACTTCTACCACGTTTGAATTGCACACAAGATTTTGTCTATTTGTCTCGATTAGAGTATTTATTATGTATTATCATATATTTAACAATTTGCTATTCGAATCCAATAAAAGGTGACTAGTGTCGTACACGACTTTGTTTTACATATATACTGATATTATGAAATCTTTATAAAGATCTCTCAATATAACAATTTGAATCCGCCGTCCGTAAAAGCTTTTAACAATTTGATTTCTGTCCCGTGAAATAAAATAAAGCAAGTGAATCGTGTTTAAAAAATATACATTATATGAGATTATAAATGTATGAAAATTGAAGGATCTTGGACACAAATGACTGCTGAATTTCTATTATTCTGTTTCGCTGAGTTTATGAAGCAATTTGAATGTCGCTTAGTAAATGTTCTTAGGAACTTATAACAATAACGCGTATTATGAGTTAGGTATTAAGACAATGTGTATTGTTTAAAGACCGTATTTTCAAAGTTATTTACTACTGGAAGTTATTTACGTTGTCTCGAGGTCATCACTGCCGTATGTAATTTAAAATTAGTTTGTTGTTTCTTAGCTAAGTACAGAAAAGTCAGAATTATTTCTAGTATTTTGTCTGTCGTTATCTTATCGCACTATTATTTGAAGTTTGAAGTTGCATCACATCAATTTATATAAATAAGTATTTTAAAACTTCTACAAACTCTACTCTTAGAAACTCCACTATGAATTCCATTAAATTTAATTAATGTGAACAAACTTGCGAACTTTTTTGCCGTATACAGTGTAATCTTATTATAAAAAGACTCAAAGTAACGAATTTATTTACAGAAATAACGAGACTGCCCTTAAGAGCTAACCCAAAATTAGGCTTTACATTAATACGGTTAACCACTTAATTACAATTAGAAAACTTTCAACAATTTAATTACAATAATTAACACCTTTTTTATTCCCAAAAGTAACCCCATTTCAGGTATTAATTTTGTAAACTCCTTTTTTAAGTTATTTTAGAAGCCACCCAATATTAAATTTAATCATAATTCAAACGGCCTCGCTGCAACTGAGGCGAGCTATGGGCGTCGCTATATTGGCCTTGGCTGTACTGAAGGCGTATAAGAGACGATATAGAAAACTTTCATTTCACTTTTACGATTGTAAAGTGAAACATTTCTATAAATGTTTTCCTTTACAATCATTTTATGATTTTATTAAATCAAGAGGCAAGTAAAACAACTGATGTTTAGCTGCTCTGAAGAGCGCATTTCACTTTATTTCTACTCCACGGTCGGCTGTAATATGACATGCGATAGATAGACGGAAAAATTATGGTCGATATAGTTAAGTTTCACTTTACAATCATTGTGTGGGTTTATGAAATCACGAGGCAAAAGAAACAGTAGCTATAGACGCAGCCATTTTGTTCTTGGCTGTTCTAAAGTGTGCGTTACACTGTAATACGACATGCGATAGATGGATAATAACATTTACATTAACATAACATAACATAATGACAGTTCACTGCGTATATAAATTAGAAAACATGTCGTTTGTACATAAAAACATTGACTCTTTTAATAAAAAGAGTGAATGTACATCATATAACTTACGAAACAAACAAACTTGTCATAAATTCTAGTAGGCTCCATAAAATTAACAACTCATTTAAGGGTAACTGTATACGTTTCTATTATAAACTCCCACAAGACGTTCTAAAGATGTCAATTAATCAATTCAAAGTCTTTGTTAATAGAAAATTGATAGAAAAATCGTATTATAAGTTACAAGATTACCTAGACGATAGAAACGTCTGGGAGTGAACGAATCGCTCTAATTTGAATTAAAATATAGTAAACTAATATGATATTGTAATGATGATGGTAACAAAAAAATACCCTACTGAATTTATTGTGGGTTCTTCTCGGATCAGGGCGCGAAGGAACCCTCGTAACTTTAGATAAGTCGTTCATGAGTACCATCATCAGACGTATATTAGAATCAGAGTGTGGAAAAAAAATATAATTTGACGATTCAAAAGTGATGTAATATGCCCACTTGAATAAAGATATTTTCGATTTTGATTTTTGATTTAGGGCGATTGCTTAAAGTTTCACTTTAAAAATAAAGCATACATGTAACTGTTAATATTAGGTATATAGTTTCTTAAATCAGATATTTTAATGCAAAAAAAAGTATATTAAAGACGTGAAGGAAACAAGCGTCTCTTATTTCGCAGTGCCTTATTTCAGAGGGAACAACATTGTATCGAAATTTCAAGATAATTAAGGCAATTTGAACGTCAAGCAAGGTTCTGAAATTGAAAGCTTGCTGTTATTAAATCTATTGAAATCTTCTTTTGTTTTAGGGAAAAGATGATCAGTTTTGGCTAATTAAGCTTTATTTTACCTAATCCACACACAAATACGTGTATATCCAACCTTGTACTTTTTAAAGCTTCATAAATCCTATTCAAAATATTTTAAGTTAAAAAAATCATATTATAAAAGTCAGCCAATCACTACTATATTAAAGTCCTATTTCTAGACACTGGATTTCTCACTAACAGAATACAATATTTAGGGCTTTGGTCTTCAAAACTATTCCATTGCAAGTTGCCGGGCTACTCATACACCGGAATAACTCCAAGGATAAGGATAATACAGGATATAGTAGAGGTAGATATATAAATATATATCCCAAGACACATAAGCCATGAAGACTTTATAAAATAAAAAAATAAAAATGTTTTATGGACCAGCTTGATGGGTTTATGTTCTGAAATCCCTCATTCTTAAGAGGCTTGTGCCCAGCATTGAAGCATTAAAAGGTTGCTATTTAACCTTTGTAACTTACTGGTCTTTAAATTGTTTACAGGTGGATGGCGTGTCTCGAACAAGCTTTTATGTTTCTTACTTACCACTAAGATAGCACAGCTTTTAGTTAGCTTAATATAGGTAGATATAAAGCTGTTCATTATAGTGTTATTCGAAGGAAAACATCTAAAATTTAAAAGAATCCGGAGATACCTGTTTATAGTTCGACAGTGTGTCTCTAACAAGCATTAATGTATCTTAAAGGTAAGGTAAGTAGCAGCCCATTAACGTCCCACTGCTGGGCACAGGCCTCCTCACTCATATGAGGGATGGTTATAGAGCATCTGCTCCACTAAGGGTTGGCAGGCTTTATGTATCTTACTTCTCATTAAGTATTACAGTTAGCTTAATATTATAAGGCTGTTTATTATAGTGGTTTTCGATGAAGGAAAAAATCTAAAATTTATAAGTATCAGCAGGTATCTGTTTTTAAATTGACAGTGTGTATGGAACAAGTATTTATATGTCTTACTTACCACTAAGCTATCACAGCTTTTGGTATCCACCAAATAATATCCACCAAAAAACTACACATATTTATATTTAAAACCGCACGTTCTGTTTGATAGTTAATTGAATTAAATATACAACGAATTTAAAATTAATACGTGTGGTTTCGACAGGGAATTCAGATTTCATTTGACATCTGTTATAAGCCGGTTTAATGGGTAATTAAGAGCATTAAAGTGACCACTTAGTCGCTAATTGATTGTTTTTGGACGAACATATTATTAAAGATAGATATTAAATATGGTTTATATTGGAATTTATTCTCGTGAATGCACGTTTGTATTACTTATTAAAACTTGATTCAATCTCGCTATTGTTTTAGGCCCTGTATTATGAGACCGTTAGTGTATTATAAATAAAACAACTCATCTTAATGTATAATAGGTATAATTCTAGCCACCAACTCTTAACCCATAATTAAATCGAAGAACACAAAATATCATTATAATAATCAGTCAAGCACTCACTAAGTTTAATAACTAAATGCAATTTTCGTTTTTAAACCTTAGATACACATCATACAAAACCTATGCTCTGTTCCTATAGTGTATTTCAATCTACAACTAAGGGCAGTAAATTTAGCTATCAAAAATTAAACTAATTCTAAAGAATACTTGTGATCATAATCCATACAATATATGTATTTGGTTTTAAGTATAATTGAAAAAGGATTCAGGAATAAACATTTAGTATCATATTTATATTAATGTGACAAGAAAGATTTTTGTAGACGGCAACAATTAGGATATAATTGCTGATAATTAAGAAATGTTAATAGGAGATATTCCCAAACCAGAAGCCAGTACAACTAGATTACGAAGCGTCCGCTGTCTCTCCGATTAGGAAACAATACTCGCTTCAGCCGTAACTATTGTGCGGTTGGACAAATGTTCTTATAGATTTGACAATTTTGTCAAAAAATGTTTCATACGTTCGTTGATTGTCTTATCACAAGTGACTATTATTTCGAAATACATATCGTTATAACTTGTAATCGCGATTTTTACATATCAATAAATTTGAAAACATTATTTTAAAATTGTAAAAAAAGATTTATTCATAAAATCAAGTCTTGTTTCGATCCAGCACCGTTATTACGTATACAATGATATAATATGGCACTATTAATTAGTTAGTCTGAAACTCGCTAAATACTTAACCTAGAAAGATTAGTTTGAATCTAATATTACATGTTAGAAATTATTTCATTATGTTAATGGGTGTACTTAGTGAGAAATCACAATTTTTTTTAAAGTAACTTAATAATAACATTGTTGATACGTCATTATCATTCGGTATGATGTCGTCGTTAATTAAACAATATTGTATGTTAAACAATGAAATTAATAAGCAAAATCTAATGATAAGTACAGTAATATAATGGCTGTTCGGAAATTTATTAATTACTTATAACAAAGCTTGGAAACCAGTCAATAATTCGAACTGGTTCAAGCCTAATCTAGGTTTAAACAACAAGTAGTTTTCACGTCAATCTTTTTTCATTTTTTGCAGTTGTCGAGTAGATTTTTTCATTTTTTACCGCAATGAAACAGTTTTAGGTTACGAAATTTGGTATTAAACATTAAATTTATTTCAATATTGAACGATTTCTATCATCTAGATATCTCGAATAGTGGAACTTTGACAATGAAAGTAATTATGATTTTTTTATGGACCTACACAACGACCATCATTTACTTTGTCCCTAAAAAAGTAAATAATATGAAAACGATTGTTATAAATTAAAACCCGGTATTGATGGGTACTTCAATAATTTGGTTTCCAGAATAAAAAAGTGGACTTTCATAATTAAATGTCATATTATATTACTGTAGAAAACATTACTAGAATAAGCGGCGCTATTATTTTCACATATACTATGTGATTTTGCGTTAGGCAATTCAATGTCATTTTCATTATATTTGGTCGCTGTATTTCATATCTTAAGAGATTCCTAAAAATATAATTTATAAATGAAACTAATCTAGAAATGCAACGTTCTCACTTCGTCAAATTATATCAATTTATTTGCATAAAATTCCTTCAGGATGTTATCAGTTGACTTATTGAGGGTCGTGCTAATAATATTTGGAACTTATCGAGATTATTGAAATAAATCCAGTAATTTTTGATATGGACTGTAAAAAATCATTTGATAAAGTGCCGTAAAATAATGAAGTTTTGGAATTTGAATTTACAGCAACGCATAGAAATTATTTTACATAACAGAAATACTGATTGGAATTTACAATGTTATGACTGAATTTTATTATTTATCTATTGGAATCTGGAACACACGTTAAAAAACTCAATGGAAAACTTTTTATAAAGCCCCTATCGTGCCTTTTATTTGCTCTAGGCTGTTTTTCTTTAATTACAGGCACTCAACAAAGGGACGTAACGCCCCAGGCAAAGATGTCGAGTAGATTTCTTGAACCCTAACCTCTTTGTTTCAGAATTTAAAGATGAGAGCTGTTTGAGGTTAGTTAGCGGCAAACAAATTAAAATGTGAACGTTGGGAAAAGGTTATAAAACTAGCTGTTTCCCGCGTATTTCCGGCTGCCTTTCTTTCTTAAATTAAAATAGCCTGTGTTACTATAAATATCACGAGCTAACAGCCAGTGAAAGTCCTATAAAAATCTATTTGTATTTTTCAGAGAAAAATCGCAATAAACAAACAGATTTTATATAGATATAAAGTAAAGGTTTTAATTTGAAATTAGAAATAAACACTACAGTTTTATTTGAAATGAAATCAATTAACTATGATTTGCCATGTATTGTATTTGTATTATTATTTTCCTTAATCCACAACTTCTCAAACATTACTCATCGAATTAAATAGTAGCCCGATCCCCAAAAATCAATATCATCAATATGAATTAACACACACAGGAACTAATACAACTAATTCTATTTTTGCGTGCACTATCTACTATCTAAAACACTCCACAAAACCTTCAAACTATCCCCTCAATAAATGTGAAATGAAAAGTCTTGGAAGGCTTACGTGAAATATAGTTTATGAAAAAGAAATTTATGAATGTTTAAAGTAGCGTATTCTTATTTACTAGGATTTTTCTTTTGGTGAAACGTGGGAGAAGTCGCCTTTTCTTTTTCGTGCCCAGCTGGAGAAGGAGGCTTTTGGCTTCAGCAAGGGCGTTGTCAGTGCAGTCGTCAACACCGGAGACGAAGCCACTTTCCGGTCTGGACAATGTAGGCGCTGTTGGCAGTAGAGAGAACCAGCGGTCGATCTTTGCCCTCGAAGACAACTGCAATTTAAAAATATTACACGTTAAATTTCACTACTGCAATATAATCCAGCTGTTCCCCGTGGTGGTACCAGCGTAGTTCCCGATTCTGTGGAAATATGGGGAAATCTGTATTTAGTCTCTAGAAAAATATCACTAGATGTATGTCCGTTGCATGCTTTTTAGATGTACTGTTTTGTAATGTTAAAGTATGCAATTTTATCTATCTGTCTAAGAGAGAAGTCCCTTTCCCAAATAACGAATAACTTTAAAATAATCCTAGTGAGCCATCTATTTGGCTGTTATATTATATGTAACAATACGGGGAAAACTGTTCTTAGTGATTGTCTACGTTTCGAAAGAAGTGAATACGCCAAATTTAGTTTTAATGGAGGGTATATAGTTTTGGAGTACTCTAGGTGAGTGATTTGGTTTTATATATCCCGATCCTGAAGTGTTTTAAATAAAACCGGTTTCATTGAGCGTCTACGTTGTTTTGTTAATCAATGGGATTACAGGAATATCCAACTTTAATATCTACATTAAATAATATTTGAAATCAAATGCGACTAATTTTAGTCAAGTTAGTGGTTATGCCCGTTGGTAACAAATCCACTAACGGTTGGTATAGCTGATTCTACTGAGAATGAACCGGTAAAAAAGAATAGCTACTCTATTGAACGTAGTTTACGTGGGTAAAAACATTGAGTAACATTTACCTTCCATGTGTAAATGGAATCAAGTTCAAACTTTTTTATTCCTATAATAATCTTTAACAAAATAATATGACTTCTATATAACAATGTTATAGATTTTTTTTTAATTATAAAGAGGCAAATCCAATTAATGACCTCTGAAAATTTAGTTTTTTATATTTTGGTGATTCTATTTAAATCGATGATGAAAAGCAAACAGCTGCAAATCCAAAATTCTTCATTAAACAGATTTTTAGAAATAAAAACAAACAACTGATAACTTCCCTATTTATCGATTAGACATATCTATATATTTTGAAGACTATATTTTGTTGTCAAAGACATTAAAGCCATTATCCAAAAGATTTGTTTAAATAATATTCTGTGGGATACTATGTACTGTTTTTTTTCCGCTGGGTAAGGCCTTTGCGTACTCCCATCAGACCTAACATCTCATTAAGACTCGCTAGCAAGCCAGAATTCACATTGGACCCCAGTGATACCCTCCACATCCTTTAGTGGAGCACTAGAGGATCGGTAGATGCAACCTACCATGGTACTCTAGAATATTTCTCTAGGAAACTTAAGCAGGAGGCAAGGGAGGCGTAAATCTATCCCTTCTACATCGCAGCCTCCTGTGCCGGAGTAGAGGATCATTCACAACGTCGTCTGGTTCTCATATACCACCTTCAGCGAAATAACAGTCTCACAGCAGGAGGCTACTGCTCTCCACTCCCATTCGCTGGTAATCATTAAGGGTTACTACATAATACGTAATACTACTTTCCAGCGACGATTCTTTTTGAAATGAAACTACTTTAGGAGCATGAAGGTAAAATTTTTACGGATGAAACTCGTGATTAGCGGCACGGAGATGTGCAGCGTATTTATGCTAATTCGTTTGAAGGTTAGGTATTTTTAATATTTACAAATAACATGTGGCATTTTAATTTGCCACTCGTCATTTAATCAATTAATATATTATTATAATAAATTCCCTCTTCTAAATTACAAATTAATAACTAAGTTTAATTAATAATTTCTAATGTTGAGAAAAAATACGTGGCATTTTTGTTTACAATTCGTTATTTGAGATTCCAATAAATTATTTGTATTAATTATCGACACTTAAATTCATTAAATTCCTAACATATCTTACTTTTTCCCTTCCTCTAAATCTCGGTAATCTAAAGTTTTCGTTTTGTATAAATATAAGCTAGGCTTTAAAAATTATTGGCCAAAGAAGTTTCACTTCTGACATATGTACTATGTACGCACACACTTTTAATTTTATGAAGGCTCGCCAACTGATGTCACACTAAATCTTTTACTTTGAAATATTATAGAACAATATATGACGATTGTTAGCAAAATTAATAAAAAACTAGAATTTATTTGTTGACACGCTGAAGTGGTCACGTGATTTCGCGTTGACATATAATTGAGATGTTGGCAGATGTGATTGAGTGATAGTTTTGATAAAATACAACAATATTGATTGCACGAGCGAAGTTGACAGAATGCGAATTGATATATCGACTTCATGGACATCTATTATTGCTAATCTGTATATATTGTCTGTATATATTGTATTGTTCCTGCTTAGTAGATAGCAGTACTACATTTCATGACATTATGTCTTACAGCATAACGTTATGAGGTAAATTGAAGCTGGTCTTTATAATGCAAAAAAGACACATTCTCACAGTAAGTAGCAGCCCATTAACGTCCCACTGCTGGGTACAGGCCTCTTCGCTGCTCCACTGCAGATTGGCAGGCATAGTATACAAGCATAGTGTACTCTTTATTCCTTCACTCTCATAGGCAGATGTGACGGCAATCCGACCGATCTCTTAACGTGCTCTCCGAGGCACAGGGGTGGATCACACCCACAGCTTCCCAACTTCGGGCAAATATTGAGAAAATCTTAATAGAAATCTCAATATCGATATCGAATTGGCCCGACCCGGGACTCGAACCCGAATCTCATGTCTGTAGTCGAACATGCTAACCACTTAACCAATGAGGCAGTTCATTCTCACAGTACCATTACAATATATATTGAAAAACATGTTACATAGACGAAATAACATCCACTTATACAGTAAAAAAGAACGAAATAAACAAAATTAATACAAGTAATAATGACAAAGTCGTACAACGTTCAAGAATCATTTGTCGGTTTGATTATACGCATTTTTAATAAGATCACGCATCACGATTGGGTTTGCCTCTACATAATTCTAAGAAATATGTCAATATATCATTTTACAAAAGGCATGTTATAATATTGAATATTATTTATGCGATAAAGATTTAAAGGAGTAAATGCTGAGTTACTTGCCGGTTATTTCTCAGTGGAATCAAATTTCCAAATTTGTTACCAACGGACAGAGTAATGGCCATTTAAAAGTCCTAATTAAGTTTTATATTATATCAATGTCTGTTTATTGGTAATGAATCTCCCATCAGCTTAGATGGTTGATTTTAGAGAAGAAACCGGTAAGAAACTTAGTAGATATTATTTTAGCAAACATTTATGAGCACGAGCCTTTCCCACGACATCATCTGCATAATCATGAGAATATGAGACAATCCGTTCTTAGAGAGCGTCTACGATGCGAGAGGAACATGTATCCTGAATTTGTATCCGACAACAGCGCTACCATTTTAGATTGTATTTTTTTTAGCTTTATTATGGATACATAAGTTCGTCTAAAAGATTATTCTTAATACCAACATGTTATACCCTTCATGGCATGCAAATACTTGCGATAAATGAAGTATGAGTGGATTGGAACTGAGCGACAAAGTAAGAAATAGTATGATAAGAGAACATTGTGGTATAAAAGAAGCAGCTGGTTTGGGCATGTAGAGAGAATGAATGAAAGGAAACTGACAAAAAGGATTTATGCGTTTAAGAGTGATTGCGAAAGTTGGAAGGGGAAGACCAAGGCGAACGTCCTTGGATTAAATCCAGGACATTTTAAATAAGGGCCAAGTCAAGAGTACTCTAAACCGATGAACTTGTATGAAAGGTTTAATGAGAATGATAGAAGCGAAGGAGATATGCAAGGCGTCGTGGCAAGTGGAAGGATGTTATCTCTGCCTACCCCTATGGGAATGACGCGTGATGCTATGTCTATACGTATGTATTTAAGTTTGAAATATTAGAGGATTCTTTCCTACAAACAGACAAACCTGGTAGATGTATAAGCATGCAAGTGGCAGTATCTTCATCCATATCACCAATTACCGTGAAGTTATTTCACAAAGAAACTATAAATCGTTAATAATAAAAAATAATGTGGAACCAATAAATATGTGGCCTGGAAATTATTACGTTAACTTCAGAACACAGATGTTTTTCTCTTAAAACAATACGGAGGAAGGCCTTGAAAATATGATTATGTTTTCCCAAAAGTGACCCTCTAGCGGTAAATTTATAGGGAACGAATCTTTACATAAGTGCCTTTGGAGCACCCCTGAAGACCTCATCAATCTCGTCGACAAACAATATTTAGCCTTTATCTGAGGTTTGCACTCCTACGTATTCAACACACTTGACTCTAAATATTATAATACTAGTTTTTCCTCGCGGTGTCATCCTTACAATTTCCGATCCAATGGCTTAACAGGTAAACTTAGTGATCGTATACGTTACATAAGGAGTCAAAATAAAGTATTCTTTATTCAAGTAGGTTCAAAAATGACTTTTGAATCGTCAGTAATCTGTCCGTTGGAAACAAATCTACCACTGGTTCGGAAAGTTAAATCCGTTGAGAAGAAACCGGCAAGAAACACAACGGTTACTCTTTTGAAGTTGTGTATTTTGTAGTATGTAAAATTTTGCTTCTTTGTGCAACTAGAATCAAGTCCATACATTTTTATTGCTATACATCTTTTGTAAATGAAGAGATCCGTAGTAGAACCTGAGTCACTAACATAGTCCTGCGAATCGCGAACCTGAAGTGGCAATGGGCGGGGCACATAGTCCCAAGGACCGATGGACGTTGGGGGCCAAAGGTGCTGGAGTGGCGACCCCACACCGGACGGCGCAGTGTAGGGAGACCCCCCACAAGGTGGACCGACGACATAAAGAGGGTCGCCGGTAGCCGCTGGAGCCAGGCGGCGCAAGATCGGGCCTTGTGGACGTCATAACGTGAGACCTATGTCCAGCAGTGGACGTCCATCGGTTGAAGCGACGACGACGACGACGACGACGACGACGATATCTTTTGTAAAAGTATGTGTCGTAAAATGATGTAGAGGCATATCTAAAACTGTTCGCGGTATCTTATTGAAAATGCGTATGCTCAACCCGACAAATTATTTCTAAACCATTTTCAGTCTAAAATCTGGAATTACAAGTTTGTTTTAATCACATGCATTAAAATTGTGTACATCACTTTTTTGCTGTATAAATGAATATTGCGTATTCTGTGAGAATTGATGTTTCTTTGAATTTATCATTTAGAAAAGCACGAGATCCTAATTGATATATGACACGTATTACTCTGTTTTTGTAAAATAAACAAAGTTTCAAGGTCCGCTGCCTTACCCCAACTGTAAGACATAATGCTATAAAAATAACTCTTTCTCACTCCGGGATAAAAACCTTCTAGTCGGGAGTGTGAGAGTCAGTGAGGTACCATAATATACACTAAACCCAGCGCATCCCTCCTTTTCTTTGAAATAGATCACTAGAAAGGAGTCACGGCTAAATTTCAAGTCAATCATGAATAATTTTCATAATGAATTGGATGTTAGAAACATTTGTAGCCGAAGGATAATCTGATTCAATTAAAAAGTTAGAGTACACTTTAATTAATGATCGTCATTTCCGAAATTTTGAACCATATTAGAGACTTTGAACGAAACATATCGTAAATTAGTCGAAAATACTTCTAATTTATCTAGCAAGATCTGGATCCTGGCTTTTTGCCAGAAGAGCGATTATATCACATCGTTGCGCCTGCGAGTTTATGTTATTAAATAATATTTTCAAACACTACACAGCCGCGATTTCTTTACCGTGTACATTTTATCTTTCGAAAAACATTTAAGACTGCTTTTAATATTTTGCAGAAACTCTTTCCACTTGGTTATGAGTGGTAAAGATCGACAAACTTACAATCATAAAGTAATACGGATATTTATATGTTTAACTAGATTACGCCGCAGTATAACCTGGGTTATAACGTGTACTTTTTTTCTAAAGTACAAGTAGCCTGTTACTCTTGATATTATCAGCTCCAGTGAAAATACCATATAAATTGTGCCCAAAGTTGCCTAGATGAGCGGAAACACACACAGATAAAGAAACAAAAAGTGGAAGTATAAATATTTAGTTAAAAAGTGTTAATTTTAAATTACAAAAAGACACTCCAGTTTTATTTATTTGTATAGTTATGCACATTGTTTACATGTGTTGGCTTTACAGTTATATTTCCTAAAGACTCTAGGGCGGGTAAGGTAAGTAGCAGCCTATTTAAGTCTCACTGTTGGGCACAGACCTCATGTCTCATAGGAGCGAGAGTTTCTAGAGCATATCTCCGCCACGACGCTCTACTGCCAGTTGGCATGATACTTGTAAGTTATTTTAAAAAGTCTAATATGCCTAATTTTTGGTTTTATATTCCTTGTCGGTTTCTAGCGAAGGTAATCTTCTTTATAACATTATATACTTTACGCCACCTCCGCTTACCCTTTATCCCAAGGTTTGCTTGAAAGAATTCCCTGGTAGTCAGTCAGTGATTAATCCACATATTTAACACTATTGTTGAGTATTATACATATATGTCTCTGAGAATAACAGAGATTGGAGATCATAAAGCAGGGTTCAAACACTTTATTATTTAACTGAGATTAGAATCACTAAATGTTCCCGATATCAATTTACACAAACTCATTAACAATAATAACTAGGAACGCGACAGTTTCAATAGTCGACCGCTCCGACCGACCGTCGCTCGAGAACTACCGAGAGAGACGTGCGCCGGACTGCCACTATTGACTCTGTCCCATGCCGACGGCGCCAGCGCTACCCAGACTACAGGACTCCGAAACACACACACACACACACACACACACACACATATATATATATATATATATATATATATATATATATGTATATATATATATGTAAATATATATATATGTGTATATATATATATATATATTTATTTACATAGCAAACAATGAAGTGTCTATCTACCAAAGGCAACTATTGTGGGGTACATATAGCATCTCTTATTGGCATTGTAGCTGCGTGATGAGTTTAACTCTCTCTCGTAGAAAAGACGAGGACTGTGCCAACCGGTGACCGTTAGAAT
This sequence comes from Elymnias hypermnestra, assembly GCA_015832385.1. Lineage (NCBI taxonomy): Eukaryota > Metazoa > Arthropoda > Insecta > Lepidoptera > Nymphalidae > Elymnias > Elymnias hypermnestra. The sequence continues at coordinate 1,391,449 of JACTOM010000069.1, read as the reverse complement.
GCTTATATTCCCTTTTTTTATACACTTTATATTCCCAATAAATCCACAACTAGTTTGTCTAGCTATTAATTAAATATGAGCAATTTTAGACTTTGCACAAGCTTACTCAAACTTTGCTCCATAATCATGGAGCTATTGGAAAGAAAACTTTCGCGTTCAAGCAAAGGCGTCCCTTAAAACTCGGTTAAGATTTATGCTTTCGAAAATAATTGAAAATAATATTAAATACAATTATTAATAGAGTAGACAGGATCGTGTGTTATTTTTATTGGCTTAGTTTAATTAATTTGAATTTTGCGTAGTAATTTGTTAATTAATACTATATAGTTACTGAATAAATGGCAATAAGCACATTATCTAAATTACAGCGTAAGTAGTTTCAACACAGTAGAGTTACCAGTATCCAAAAATGTTTGCGATGCTACGAACTTTGCTAACTTTTTTGTGTAAACATATTTTATTGTGTGCTTACTGTTAGTCCATAAATTTTCCTGATTACTTGGAAAAATATTGGTGTTAACTTTATAGGTGCACGATAAGGTCGGTTTTCAATTTAAAAAGACTGCATGAAAAATTTTTGAGACGAAAAACCTTACCAGTATATAAATATCCCAAGTATTATATACTGATTTCATTAGCATCTGTTGCTTTTTAAGGTTTTTATAATATTTTAAATGATCCGAAACGTATCTTTCTTAATCTGTCTTTCTAAGTTTAGGCATCAATAAATATTTGACCACAAAAACATTTGACAAACCTTCGTTATAATATATATAGGTATTATCTATGGACATGATTTTGCATTTCTTAAATGTAAAGATTATTATTTCTATTATTGTAATTTTTAAAATTTCGCTGGACTTCCACAAATATTTCAAGATCAAAATTATCTTTTGTCGAGTTTTATACACGACTAAAGAAAAACTATATATTTTACATATCAGCTTTTTCCTGTAGTGTTGCCCGCGTTGCAGTTTTTAATTCCGTGGAAATATACCAAAAGTAACTCATTGGTCTAGTGGTTAGCATTTTCGACTATAGATATGAGGTCCTAGGTTCGAGTCCCGGGTCGGGCCAATTCAAATATCAATATTGACTTTTCTATTAAGATTTTCTCAATATTTGCCTGAAGTTGGGAAGTTGGCGGTGTTATCCAACCCCGTGCTTCGGAGAGCACGTTAAGCCGTTGGCCCTGCGCCTGATCTCTCTCCGGTCGTGTCGGATTCCCGTCACATCGGACTATGAGAGTGAAGGATTAGAGGGTGCACTTGTGTACTATCCGCCACGACGCTCTACTGCCAATCCGCAGTGGAGCAGCGTGGTGGGTCTATGCTCTAAAAACCTCGGTTCTCGGAGTGAGGAGGTCTGTGCCCAGCAGTAGGACGTTAATAGGCTGCTACCTACTTACTTATGCCAAAATCTGTTCCTAGTAACTGTCTATGTTGCGGAAGGAATATGTATACCAAATTTCAAGTTTATTGGGTGCATATTCACGGAGACCTCGCTGGATGTGAACGTTTTATGTTTATACAATACAATATAATTCAATCCCGTGAGAATTTATTCGATTTTCTTTATTTAAGTTAAAGTTAATACATTAAAGAGATTACTGTCTCTTCAAATGCTTTGTTAAAAAATAAATAATTAAAAATCGTACTATAATTTGAAAGATTACATACTCTATAAAAAACGTGAGAGCGATTGAATTACTGTAATATATACTACTTAATGTAATATATACTTGTTTCCGACAAGGTGAGTAAATACAAGCATAACCACTATATTGAGACACTCGAACACTGCGATGAATCCTCGTCACCGCCGGCGGCTGGTCAGCGAGCAGGGGACGGAGCGTCGCTGGCTACGCTGGCTCATAATAGGTAAATGACGTTGCTCAATAGTTACAACTACCCCTTTATTTCAACAATATGAACGAACTGTCCTCTCAAACAGTTTTATTTATAAGTTTGTGATGCAATCAGATATATTTCTTTGTTTGTATATTTTAAGAGGCGATAATTTAGTTTCTAAATGTTATATAAAATGTTAGTGTGTATAAATTAATTTTGTTTGTACATACTGTTAAAAATTTAATACTAATAAAGAAATTTAAAAACAAACTGGATTATAAATATAATAAATTAATGTATAGTAATAATGATGGTAAAAAAAGATACCTGACTGAGTTTGTAGTGGACTCTTCTCGGAACAGGGCGCGAAGGAACCCTCGTAACTTTAGATTATAAATCGTTCTTTGATATCATCAGTAGTACAATGGACTTAATATATGGTAAAACCTTTATTTGACCATTCAAAAGATTTGTAAAGGCCTACTAATTTGAATTTATATGTCCGACATATGGGCAGGTGTCTGTGGAACTCTAGCGCCATCTGTCTATCGGCGTGGAACAGAGTCAATAGTGGCAGTGCAGCGGGCGTCTCTCGGTAGTTCTCGAGTGATGGTCGGCCGGAGCGGTCGTCTATTGGAACTGTTGCGTTCCTAGCTATTATTGTTAATGAGTTTGTGTTAACTGATATCGGGAACATTAAGTGATTGAATATTATAATCTGAGTTAATTAATAAAGTGTTTGATTGCACCAACATTACCCACGAAAGCCCATAGTATAAAAATTAAATTATGGATCCCATTAATGATGATGTCGGCGGAGAACCCTACGCCTCTGTCCTTTATGCTTCCTTCTCTCTTATATATATATTTTTAGAGTATTAGCCCATGGAACAATATTAACAAGTGAAATAAACCAACGTGAATAACGCTTAGAAGCATGTTACTATATCACAAAATATCTTTGACTGCTATGTCGTCATTTTAGCGGTACAGGTGAATACCCGATTAAATAATTGTTTTTATCCTTATATTGTTATTCGTTACCAATAATAATGTACGGCTATAAGGTACAATGTAATATTTAATAACAATATAAGTTATTTTATTAGATAGTAACAGCCTTCTAAGCGTTATTCATGTTGGTTCATTTCACTTGTCAATTTTTTTGTAGTCTAAATGGTTTAGTTTGATATTTCCGTACGGAATCATGGACTATGCGGGTGACACCTCCGGGAACAGCTAGTATAAATATACAATTACTTAAATAGGTACGTAAAGAAGAAAATTAAATTCATGGTCACGGAGAAACGTTTAATTTTATTTATATATATGTAAAGAAAAACCAATAGGAGTCGGGCGAGAAGTACGCTACAAGGGAGTAATATACCAGTATATTACAAATTAGGAGTCGAAGCGCAACGGACCTTTGGAATGCCAATAACATGGGGGTGGTGATCGTGACAGTGGTTTGATGTCCAATATTGAACGTAAAGGGTGAGGGAGAAACGTGTCTGAGCAATTTTTGTCTCGAACCAGCCAATCTCAGTATATACTTACATACTCTACAGACTTTTATGGTGGCCGTTACTTTATAAACCCGTGTAAAGAATCCGAGGGACTTTTATTACAAAAAAAAAATATGATTGAAATGATGATATCTGTATATATTTTTATTAGCTGACTCGACGGACTTTTTCTGTCAACTATGAAATTGGTGTAATAAAGACAAACCGAAACAGGAAAAGTCCTTGTTCTTAATTTATCTACATATATTTAGTAATATATGTTGTTAAATATTTATATGCAGCGCGCTTTCTGTTAATTGCTAACAATTGTGTCAAAGGATACATTAAAATACTTTATATTATTAAAAGCAATAAGTTACATTAGAAAAGTTACTATGGTGGTTAAGTTTTCTTTAAATTTCGGTTGTTCCATGCTACTTTTTACATTTTTTCTATTATAAAGAGGAAACATTAGTGTTTTTATATGTAAGTATGTATTTATGTATGATTGTTACGTTTTCACACAATAACTGCTGGACCGATTTCAAAACTTTGTTTACCATGAGAAGGCGGTATTTTCAATGATTGACATAGACTATAGATATTACTATCCTAAAAAAAATAGGGATCCCTAATAAAATGCATTAATATAACCCAGCGTGCGCTGCGGAAACTATTGATGATAAAACAAAAAATGTTTTACAATATTATAGCAAATATTAATATCTACAAAGAAGTCTGGAATACCACATGTCCAACTACTGAAGTTATGCTCCTATAACCACTATTTTACATTTTAACTGTTAATAAAAGTACCGACAATCATCAAATCACACACACTATACACACCTCTGTATTAATCTTTATCCTATTAATATATTCAAAAGATATAATGATTTTAAAAATGTCAATCAAACCAAATCAATTGAGTATCTACGTGGATGAAACCGCAGGGTATTGCTAGTAAAATAAACACACTGGCATATTTAGCGGAACATAAAAATAAATAAAATAGAGCCTATCAAGGCTTTACTATCAATAAAATAGGCTGATATCAATCAGTAACATAACCTTATACGATACTGATATCAAATATTTTTTTGTGTCACGCCGTCAGGTTGGAGAATAAGAGAGAAGGAGAAGAAGCATACAGCATTCTCCGCGGACATCATCGTTAGTGTATATCACATCCATACTGTGTGGGCGTTGGTGGGTAATGTTGGTGCATACAAACACTTTATTAATTAACTCAGATTATGTTCAATCACTTAATGTTCCCGGTATCGATTTACAAACTCATTAATAACAATAGCTAGGAACGCGACAATTTCATCAGTCGACCGCTCTGGCGGACTATCACTCGGGAACTAGTCCGCCGTTGGCTCACAACGTCTGACTCTGTCCCACGCTATAGACAGATGACGCCAGCGTTCCACAGACTACTGCACTCCGACATATATATAGATTAAAGGGCATTCTTTTAATACGAAATAACAAGTTTTTGCTTAATACATTTCGTAGTTTTCCCGATATTAAATTAAGTTTCTTTCTTTATATTATTTAGCTAAACATGCAATTAATTATTTATTCTCTTTTATAAGAATCTTACATAAAATTCCTAAGATATGTTCTTATAAACAATTTAAATCAATTAACTAACTCAAGCGATGTCCAATGCTAACAAATACAAGCAAAAAAGAATTATCGAAATTGGTCTTGCCGTTCATGCGTGATGCCGTTGCCAAGGCCAATTGGGTTTCAATTTTATTTATATAGATAGGAGATAGATTTATTGCTAACATATACACGCTGAGGTAGAAATGCTAAACTTGCAAGAGGTATTTTACCTCTTGTAGTTTCTACAGAATATCATATAGGAACACAAATTTTTGTTTGACGGCAACTTCAAACTCAGACGAATTAGAAAACAATATTTTTCATATTATTTGGAATTGAGCCCACTACTGTCAGCTAAGCGAGATCGTGTAATAATTTATTTATTTATTCAAACTTTATTGTACCTAACCAAGAAAAATAAAAATTGAACTTTAAACTTGAAATTGAAGTAATTTAGAGTAAGTTGCTTAATTAAGCGCGCAAAGGCGGTCTTATCACTTAAAGCGATCTCTTCCAGACAACCTTTGGTGAGAGGAACAGTAGAGAGCGGAAGGATAATTGTTGTATCATATTTTTATTTTTAGTCTAGAGTTCATATTATATGAATGAATAATTCATGAACGACAGCTTTACGTGATTTTTAAGGTAGGGGTTATTTTATTGCTGACAGGTTAACGCTTGACTGTTGTAAGTGATGGTAGAGTCTTTTTTTATCGCGAGGGAAATAAGATACTCGATAACTTAGGTCAGGCTGGCGGGTTATGTGCGCATGCACCTACTTAAAACCCCTCGGCTATATGCCTCTGCTCATGTAAGATAGCTCCGGGTTCTCCGACGAAATACGCCGAAGCTACCCACGTGAATTAGACTCATCCATGTAGGATTTAATTCCTTACCAGGAATCCAATGTTGCAGAGACAGAAATAATATGGACTGCCTAGGATCGTTAGTAGCAGTGAAAATCCCATATTTTCATTGCTTGCAAACCAGGTGTCCCATTCATCAGGGATTAAACTTTTTTAGACTTTTGGTAACTAGTTCTAGTTCAGCGGTCTCCTTCTTAACCATGGTATCTAAAAAGGAGATCACCACTCTCCAACCTCTTACATTCGTCAGCATAGCTTTAAATACTGATGCAAGAGAAAAATCTCCTCCAATTTGCCGGGTTAAGGCGCACCGTTCAGTTTCCCAAGTGATGATGAGTCTTAGATGGAAGCTTGCTAATCTGGTAAAAGGCAATTTACCTCTTATAGTTGCTACACAGCATCGTATCGGAACACAAATCTCTCTTCTTGGCGGTACGTCTTTGATGTTAGGGTGTTAACTAGCAACGGCTAAAGCCTCCCACCAGACTTCAGATAAATTAGACAATGGAATTTCCTAAATTCGATCTGCTGAGGATCGAATCCGGGAACTCTGCTAGCAATGCGGGTACCCTCATCACTGCGCCAGCAAGGCCGCAGAAAAACCTCACCTAATTTTTTCCGGGCTGGACCATATTTCACTATTAACATTGAATTTCCCTGATCATAGGGTCAAACCAAAGTCTTAATGATCTGTAGCCAAACTAGTGATTTATTATATTTGTAGAAAAGTAGAGTTAATTAAGTTGCTTCATAAACAAATACAAATCAGCTTTTACATATATTTTGCTACAACTGTTTCGTTGATAGCAAGATTTTTATCTCGAAAAAGAAAATGACATTTGACTAATTATTCCCTCGACCTTATGTAAGCTGAGTCGTTCACTTCTTATAAAATCCTGGCGTTCATAGTCTACTTCAGTAACATTTTAAGAGGTCCTAACTTATATTATATTGACTGTTTTAAAGTGAAACTTCTTTCTCCACGGTTTTAATTTTTTTTCGTCTCTCTATCACAGATGGCATTACAGCCGGTACGGATAAAGTGAAAGGCGTTTAGCAGAGCAGCCAACGCCAAATACGACCGCATACATGGCTCACATCAGTTGTTCAATAGCATCATCGTTTCATAAAACCAAACGTATGAGCAAAAGTTACGCGCTGCGTTACAATCTTTTGGACTGAAAGAATTTGAATAAACTACATTAATTGCAAATATAGTAACAGTTTTCTTCAGTCAAGAAACAGAATTTACGTAATGATTAATGGAAAATTCCTCAATTTGATGTGTTCAATAATAAGGGTTTACACAAAATTTGTATTTAACTTTAAAGTAAAGAGTATGCTTTAGTAAACTTTCGAACGACTATAGGTGGATAGAGAATACTACATGGCAAACTACACGAAACATAAATAAATTTGCAAAAATGCGGCCTTATCGATTACTATGAAGGAACCTTTGTATCATAAATATTATATTAAACTTGCTTGTTTACTCGAATTTATATTTATTTATATATGTAAGTTCAACAAAGGATCATGCAAACTATATATCAAATACTCATGGATTCAAGATTCAAGGAGATGGTGAGGTTATATTATAACTGTAATATATTTAAAAACTGTATACGTTTTTATAAGAAACTACCACAAGACGTTCTAAAGATGTCAATTAATAAATTCAAAGTCTTTGTTATAAGAAAGTTGATAGAAAAATCCTATTATAAGTTGCAAGATTACTTAGACTATAGAAAAGCCTGGGAGTGAACGTGTTGCTCTAATTTTAATTAAATTATAGTAAACTAATATGATATTGTAATGATGATGGTAACAAAAAAAAATACCCGACTGAGTTTGTTGTGGGTTCTTCTCGGATCAGGGCGCGAAGGAACCCTCGTAACTTTAGATTTTAAGCCGATTTTGAGTACCATCATCAGACGTATATTAGAATCAGAGTGTGGGAAAAAATATATATAATTTGACGATTCAAAAACCCTCGTAAGTTTAGATTTTAAGTCGTTCTTCAGACGTACATTAGAATTAAGAGTGTGGAAAAGAAAAAAGAAATTATTTGACGATTCAAAAATGCTGTAATATGCCTACCTGAATAAAGATATTTTGATTTGATTTGATATAACGATTAACCTGAAATAATCTGTATGGTCCAAAACTTGTCAAGAATATGAATGTACATAATGTACATCTCAAAAGAACTTAACATTATTAAGATGAGATTCGGGCCGAGGGATAATCTTTTATACGTGAAAAAGGGCACAAGGTGAGTGCTACATATTTTATTATTCCCGGACAGACTCTGTTTATTATTATATTCTACGATTTACATATTACTTTCTTTGGGATTAAAGTTATAAGAAGCTTTTTTATTGTAAGAAACAGCGAGTGAATACAACTGTATATAAAAAAAAATAACCCACGAATGGTACTCAGATTTGTTGGATTCGTCTTCACGTATAGCAGCTTTTTAAATATCGGAGTACACGAAATAAATAATCTAGAAAGATATTGAAATACATATTAGAAACTCAAATCGAAGTGTAAATAAAAATATGAGGTACAAATGACAACTGTCAAATCGATGGGTTTGCATCATTTCAAATTAATCGACATGTATAGGTAAGTAACTAAGTAAGTAGCAGCCCATTAACGCCCCACTGCTGGGCACAGGCCTCCTCATTCCGGAGAGCGAGGGTTTTTAGAGCATAGATCCACCACGCTGCTCCACTGCGGATTGGCAGGCATAGTACACAAGTGCACTCTCTATTCCTTCACTCTCATAGTCCGATGTGGCGGGAATCGGACACGACCGGAGAGAGATCAGGCGCAGGACCGACGGCTTAACGTGCTCTCCGAGGCACGGGGGTGGATTACACCGCCAACTTCCCAACTTCGGGCAAATATTGAGAAAATCTTAATAGAAAACATAATATTGATTTTTTTAATTGGCCCGATCCGGAACTCGAACCCAGGACCTCATGTCTGTAGTCGAACATGCTAACCACTAGACCAATGAGGCAGTTACTTGTATAGATAATAGCTTTAAAACTATTCCATCTATCTTTCATTCTGGTCAGAGATCGGGTACTTAATTTGATGAGTTCTTATCTTCAAAATTGAGCACAAAAGGTAATCGTAAATGATATAGAGTCGTCAGGATCACTTGTAAAAATAAGTATCCCACAAGGATCAATACTGGGCCCTTTTTTCTGAATATCTATAAATGATACAGTATATCATGCGAAAGACAAATGTGATATAGTACCGTTTGACGATTCCTTCTTGTCGTTTAAAGTTAATAGAAATAAAGAAAATTATTACTAGTAACCTGTCATTTGTTTCTCATTGGTTTTCAGTTAATAATTTATCATAAAATTTGGTCAAGTCTAAGTGTGTTGACTTCACTTTGCCAAATACAAAAGTTTGTACAAATATTCAAATAGATGTAAGTCTGCTTAAGAAAGTTAAGTCTATAGTATTTTTAGGAATAACCTTTTTATTTTTTTTTTATTCTTATTTATTTAAAGATCTTTGATAGTCTTTTATGAGACTATGTCAGACCCATCGTATCCTAAAAATTTTTTAGAATTACTTTAAACATTAAATTTGCCTGAGGTGATGTCGGTGTTGACAAAATACTTTGAAAAGTATCCCTCATATTAAGACCAAATCTATTTTTTAGTTCTGTCCTCATTATTTCGCTTCGGGCACACTCCGTCAAAATATGGTATATATCTTCTGCTATGCCACAAATTGGATATAGCGAAGTATTAGATCTCTTCTTTAAAAATTTGAAGTAATTCAACGGAATATGTCCGGATCGAAACCTGCGGGCCAACACCATCATTTCCCGCTTTGATTTTAAATTGAGAAACCAAGGTACAAGAAGAGGTTGATTCTGTATAGTGTTGTTCCATATTCCCTTTATCGTTGAATGTTCTTTAAAATACTGTGACCATTTATGAAAAAGTTCGATTTTATATATGCCTAAAATTTCTGAACAGTCTGGTGTAATGAATGTATTGGCTTCTGTAAGTATTGCTTTTTTTGCTATAAGATCAACCTCTTCGTTTCCCGCTAAACCAACATGCGAGGAAACCCATTGCAATCTTAAAGACAAATCATAGTCAATAAACTGAGATTCTTTCTAATAATGCTGTAAGCTATCGGTAGACTTCTTTATTAATAACCTTAAATTCAGTGGTTCATTAGGATGCTCATATTAAGACTGTCAAGCAAACTTAGTTGAGTTTTAAGACAATACACTAATACTGAAATGGCCAAAATGGTAAAATTCGCTTAATTTTATAGCATTCCGTCTTGTTGAATGCTGTTATACTTTTAATAATAAAAAATTTTAGCTTTCAACACCCCTTCTCTATATAAACTACTAACTGAACGCGCGGGTTCGTCTACGTGGAATGTTTTTTCATTAATTTAAGTATTTTGTTTGAAAAATATTTTATATTCCTACTAAATATCAAGTCTCGACGCCTTATGGTTCCAGAGATACCGTGATGAGCCAATAGTTAAACTCCCGTAAACCCTCTTGCGAATGGAATTTCGTAAAATCCGTTCTTAGCTGACCTCTACCCGGCAAATGGTATATTCCCAGCAAATTTCAAGTCTCTACGCTTTATTGTTCCAGAAATATCCTGATGAGTCAATAGATACCTGGATATTGTCTTATGTATATATATAGATAAGTAAGGAAAATGTCATACTCCTCCAATTTTTGTAATTTTTTTCTAAAAATAGGCACCAAATTTTTGCTTCAGATATTAATACATAGATCTAGAAAAATTTCAGTACCTCATATCAAGTCAAAATTTGTGATGACTTGTATAATTGATACACACGAAAGGCATAAGCCTCCTTCTGGTACAATTGGGTAATAAACAGAAGAGCTCTAAAGGGTCCCACACACTTACCGTCCTTCTGCAATCTGTGCTCGTATGGGGCGTGCCGTTCATAATGAATGACGCACACTGCTGGCAATAGCTTCAGTCAGACTACCTAATTTTTTATTGGGTCTAAGTGGTTACCGACGGTCTTGTCACAAATATTTCTGCGAATATATATGTATGTTTATATGTAAATACTCATACGTAATTAAAAAACGCGGGTCGGAAGACGGTAGTTGAAAAATACTATACCATTTATATGCAGAGTCAAATATACATGAAAATTGATATAATAATTAGAAAATTCATTTCAGTGGAGTTCAATAACAAATAGCTACTGTGACACGAGATCACACCTACTCTTTTGTTTAAGTAATTTTTTATTGCTGACAGGTTAGCGTTTGACTGTGATCACACCTGATAGTAACTGATCATAAAGTATCAGATGAAAGTACGCTAATCTTATAAGAGGCAATTTGCTTCTTATGGTCCTACACAGTAGAGTGCCGGAACACAAATCTATTTGGCGGTACGTCTATGCTGGTAGGGCGGAAACTTGCCGAAATAGAAAATATAATTTCCTAAATTCGGGTACTGAAGCCGGTATTGAATCCGAATTCGGGTATTGGACTTCTGCTAGCAAAGCGAGCGGCAACGAAAAGTACCTATAACAAAAGTTCCACACGACACTTACATTCTTCTGCCATACCCAACTTTCACTACCATACATAAGTGTTGGTACCAACACTCCTGCATGTACTGCCAGTCTGGCCCTTTGAGACAACATCTGGCTATTCATAAAGGCGTGCAGAGCACCATTTACCATATTCCATGCATTCGCTCTCCTTTCAATATCACTTTCACTTGTGCCATCTTTTGTAAATTTAGATCCCAAGTATACAAATTCTTTCACCTCTTCCACTTGTTCCACATCTATCAAAATATTGCTATTCATTATAGATTCATCTCCTTCAAAAAGCATAACTTTCGTTTTGTTTACATTCACTTTCCTTTTCAAAGCTTCATTCATATTAACCATCTCCTTTAGCTCATTAGCAGATAATACAAGTATTACTTGATCATCAGCGAAGAGTAAACATTAGATGAGTAATTCATTCATTCTTAACCTATACATACTTTCTTTTAAATCTGTCAAACATTTATCTATGATTAAGTTGAACAGCCATGGTGAAACACATCCCCGTCGAACACCTCTTTCGACTCTCTCTCAGTCTCTGGACGACACAGGTTTGGGGTAGCAATCGGCCACACACTAGGTGTTAGGCATCATTTCTCAATCAAAACTGTGAGTGCCAGAAACTATGACAACGACACCAGGCGGTTAACTGTAAGTGAATGGGGTCCTTAAGGAAGGTTTGTTAAATATTCAGCACCGGAATGGTCAGACATCAACTCTATGTTCGTCCGCTAGTAAAGTTGTTACAGTGGACTTAATTCCGGACACCGGGGACACGTCACAGAAATGACAGGACAGGATTAGGGCGATTTGTGCTCTGTGATTTGATGTTGAAATTTAAGCACTCAGACAATACTATCTGTAGTTTATTACTGATGTAATGACTGAAATATATCTTTATTTACACTAATAAATAAAATAAAATTGTCTGGTTTTGATGAAAAATATCAATTTTTGAAGCGAAACTTCTTTAGGCGCATGAGGGTAAAATTTTTACGGATGAAACGCGTGATTAGCGTCACAAAGATGTGCACCGTTTTTCTATGCTAATTCGTTTAAAGGTTGGGTAGTTTTAATATTTACAAATACTATTACTACTACTATTTCTCCTATAATATAAAATAAAAATGTTTCATAAATTTTCATTACGAAACTTTTATTTTAAGAATAGAATTTCTATAGTATTAATTTCATTTACAATGGTTTTGTAAACATTTAAATTGAGGTTAGTTATTTTTACTATTCACAAAAAAAATCACGTGAAATTTAATTTTAACATTTATCATTTGAGATTATACTATACGTAAGTAAGTACGTAGCAGTCTATTAACGTCTCATTGCATATCATGGGCTTCCTCACTCATATGAGAGGGGGTTTTTAGACCATGGACCCACCACGCTGCTCCAGTGCGGATTCGCAGACATAGTACGCAAGTGCATTCTCTAATACTTCACTCCCTCCCTCTAAGACTCGGACATAAAGTTTTAGATTTGTATAAATATAAACAAAAATTAAAAATTTATTTGCAAAAAATGTTTCACTTCTGACAGGTGTACTTTGTACGCACGCATTTTTAATTTTTTGATGGAGGCTTCTTAAAGTGTGTGTGCACTTAATTTTATGGGTACCGAATAAGACTAATCCGTCACGTTCATCTATATAACTCTGGTCCGAGTGAAGTTTTCCTTCGTCTTCTTCGAGGGCGAGACAGTTACAATTAGCTGTATTTTTAATTAACTAATTAATTTAGAATTACTGACTATTCAATATTCACATTGATATGTTATTTTAATCAAAAACATCGTGGTAGCTCCCTTTAAAAAAAGTCACTTTAAATGAATTTTTCACTTTTGTTATAAGGTCCTAACCATAGTTGATGCTTCAAAATTTTCTGTAAACGTATATATAAGTTACAGCTAAGTGTGAAGATGCGAGAAATGTTATATTTATATAACAAAATATTATATGTTAGACTGATTGTGATTATATTGTTACAAACGCAGCATTAGACCTGATGAGTTCCTATTTAACTAATAGAACACAACAGGTCTGTGTTAATGGAAAACATTCAGAAGGGTCTGTAACTAACTAGGTGTCCCACAGGACACATATTTGGACCATTTCTGTTCCTCATTTACATTAATGACCTTCCTTATTTTTTCAAGGATGGTCATGAGATTTTTTTGTTTGCTCGTGACACTTCTCTAACATTTAAAATTAATCGACAACAAACAGATTTTGACGAGGTAAACAATTCGCTCAATAAAGTAGTACAATGGTTTGAAGCAAACAACTTATTACTGAACGGGAAAAAAACAAAATGTATTAAATTCACATTACCAAACGTAAAGCAAGTGAGAACCATTGTTAAACTTAATAATGAGGAACTTGATCTGGTAGATAGTACCGTTTTTCTAGGCATTACTTTAGATTGTAAACTACAGTGGGGGCCCCATATAAGAGGTCTATCGAACAGGCTCAGCTCTGCGGCTTACGCGGTTAAAAGAATTCGCCGTCTTACGGACGTTGAAACTGCCAGGCTGGTCTATTTCAGTTATTTTCACAGCATTATGTCATATGGCATTTTACTTTGGGGTAATGCTGCTGATATAGATGCAATATTTGTGCTGCAGAAAAGGGCCGTTCGTGCGATCTACAATATGGGTCCAAGAGAGTCGCTATGAAACAAATTCAGAGCAGTAAAAATAATGACAATTCATGGCGTATATATATTAGAAAACTTGTTGTACGTCCATAAAAATATTGACTCTTTTAGGAAAAAAGTGTATGCACCTCATATAACTTAAGAAACAAAAATAAAATTGCTGTAAATTCTTGTAGGCTACACAAAATTCAAGGGTAACTGTATACGTTTCTACAACAAGCTCCCAGAAGAAGTTACAAAGATGTCACTTAATAAATTTAAATTTTTTATTAAAAGAAAACTAATTGAGAAATCATTCTATAATTTGTGAGTGAATGAATTGCTCTATATGTATATAGATGTAGAATAAATTTTAAATATATATTGTAATGATGATAACAAAAAAAAAAACGTACACCCGACTGAGTTTGCTGTGGGCTCTTCTCAGATCAGGGCGCGAAGTAACCCGCATAACTTTAGATTGTAAGTCGTTCTTTAACGTTATCATCAGTCATTCATTGAAATAATATATAAAAAAAACGACACTTGACGATTCAAAAGTGCTGTAACAAGCCTATTTGAATAAAGATATTTTGACTTTGACTTTGAAAACGGGAAATTCTACGCTTATAAGTAATACACTCGTATAAAGCTAAGCATGTGTTTTTTTGGGCAACTTACTTGTGTTTATCAGAACATATTTACTCCCCCTTTTGTTAATTATTGATTCAACTATACAGGATGTGTTAAATTACTGTAAAATTACCCGTAAATTTAAGCTTGAAATTTCCCGTTTACAGCATATTTAATCTGCCATTGAAATTCCAGTCAAAACTAGTTCGGACATTTCAGACCTTTCACGAAGGGTATTGGCAACTAAAAACTAGCTTTTTAAGATTACGTATAGATAAATCAATTCCCATATTTGTATGTGGATTACACTATTTGAATGTGAAGATAGAGGGTAAATAATTCTAACCCAGTGGTGATAAATAAATACACAACATTTGACAACAGATGTCTTTTTTCTTTAATTTTATTTTCTGATCCATTTATGTGTTTGCTTTAACATCGACTAAAACATTTATGTGTATTTCATAAACATGATAATTAATTTATTGAGAGAACATCAATGTATCTAACAGAACACTTACATGACTTAAACTTATATCGCACAAAACTTTTTAACATATAATAGTTTTGACAGACGAGGGGCCAGATCTAAGAAATTTTAGTAGTTTCTTTTTGGTTAATGCAACGTTACACCTAATAAATAACAAGCGTTGATTCCGCTTTAACAATGTATTTATAAATTCCTTTGGACAGCTATATTGCTTTCTTTAATTGCTGACAAGTTAGCGCTGGAATACAAGCTCGTCTGTTGATAAGTGATGATTCAGTCTAAGGTGAAGATGAAGCGCACTTGCGCTAGCCTGGTAAACGGTAATTTACCTCTTATGTTTTCTACACATTATGCACGTAGTATACACGTAATATTTGCTTAACAGCACTTCTTTGTTTGTAGGTTGGTAGCTAGTCACAGCCTCCTACCCATCCAGACTTAGAAAAATTAGAAAATTCAAAATTCCTCCTTTGTTAATAAAGGGAATAATTGCATCATTGTGCCAACGAGGGAGTCAAAAATATGGAAAATATAATAACATTATTATGTATGTGTAATTAGGGGTGATTTTAAGAAAAATGCAGCCACAGTGCTCTTTATTTCATCAGCCTGTAATGAGCAATGCATCAAGTGGTTATCGACGATATACCTTATAATAAAACTCAGCAACAGCGGTTGAGAGAGCTATGCTCGACGTTTCTTTTGTGAAGTTCGAAGTGACCAAATCAAGAAAGAGGACATCCGCAAAAGAACCAATGTAGCAGGTACAGCTTAAATATCAGTGGGAATTTCATATGGCCACGGTTAGTGAGGGAAATGCTTGGCATTTAGATAGGATGGTATGCCTCCTTCTGAGAGGCTGTCATCTCATTGAAGGAAGCAATGGAGGGAGAAAGGGAAGGTGCTGCTGATGCCCTTTAAAGAGGGAGGCCGGGTGACATCAAGCGGTTTTCTGAACGCCTCTTGCCTCCTCCTTAAATCCCCTTTAACGGATGCAACCGATATTCTCATTTCAGGTATATGAGTGGTGTCGCTGGATTTTAGTGAGTTTTCTTGTCAAACTAGCGAGTCCCACACTCCCTACCCTCATGACAGTGGTGCATAAAAGCATTTCACATCGGGAAATACAAGATATAGCTCAAATAGTTGCTATGTTTAAAAAAAATATTGGGGTCATAAAGACAAACCTCGCAACGAAAGGTATTTAAGTATCTCTCTAAAAGTTCCTAGCTCAGCCATGATACCAGTTGCTTAGAAATAGTTGCATTGATCAACATACTCTGAACCAAAATATTTATTGATGGGATCATAATATCAAAAGCCAATTGTTATATAAAAGCATTGTTATTCAGTTTTCCTATATTGATTTATCGTTGACCCTCGTCTGCCATATAATAACCCGGAAATTTTACATTTTATACCCAAATCATTCCATCGATATACATTATAAAATATTTAAAAAAATAATTTAAATACTTACATTTTAAAACAAATTGTAGATATCTGACATATAAATCATAGTGTATCAAAATATATCAATATAATTCTATTATGCAAATAAAATTATATTTAAATGAAATAACTATTGAAATTTATATGTTACAAAAATTGTTGCTTAATATGCTTTATTATCTAACTTTTACGGATTTACTACCCAGTCCCGTCCTTTTTGCGAAAGGCTAAACGTTTAGAAGTAAACCCATGTATGGGCTAGATTTTATTACGATATTTTCCTTCACCGCATGTACACAATAGAGTAATATCTCACCACGGTTTTCATTTCAAATACATTTACAATAATAAGTTTTAACATTGTCATACATAATTTTAGATGACATTTTGGATTACTATACTACAACATTATATATACATTTTCGTATCAATTTTAGCAACAAATGCAATATAATTTAATGAATTAATATTAAGCCTTTACATGTTATCTATTCCTTTATTCTTACAGTTTCAAATGGTTAACACATTACCAGTGATTTTGGTTTGTCTTTATCTACACCTACTTTAAGCCATCCCACAGGGAGGTATCCTATGTAGGATTGCCTTCCTGTATTTTTTCTTGCTATTATAATAAATTTATTATAAACTTCTTCTTTATTAAAAGAAGGTTAACATTTAAATTTCCTTTCAAAAAATTACTTTTCGTACACAACAAATGTGAAAACATTAACCGTGACGTTATCAATGTGATATGATTGATTTCGTACAAAATATTGCTTTGAAACAAAGATAATAAAACAAAATTCGACATCATATGAAAATGTAGATACATATATTTTTCTTATCATACAAAAAAATCGATGTCAGTGTTCTCTTAGCACTCGTACTATTATCTAAAGTGGTTCTACGTAGTATCTAACAGTGATTTAAAAACGTTATTCTACCTGTAATAAGTTATTTTGAAATTATCAACTACTGAAAGTGTCATTTTAAGGATAGCTCAAATTAACTAACCCGAATTCTCTCTGTCATTCAATCCAACTGTATCCACAAACCGTGTGCCTTCAAATAATTCCTTGCATTTGCTTTTATTATTGCATTAGTTTCCAAACTTAGATGACTCCATGAGTAATAAATAACCAGTTTAACTGATTAAATTAAAATGGTACCGCCCTAATTTTTGAAGAGGTAATTTACTCTTAAATGGTTTACTACATAGCGTATTACTGGAATGCAATGTTTTTTCTTAGCGTCTATGCTGGTAAGGCCGCAGTTTGCCAAAAGTTCATAACTAAACAAGTTTGAAGATACTAATATCACAATTTATCTTGCCAAAAATCGAATCCAAAGCAACTACTAGGGAAACACTCACTCGCATCAGAATATCGTCGAAATTTAGAAAGTAAAACTACAGTTCGTGAGTAGAAACTGTCTGTATTATTTTTATCAAAAAATCACGAGAAAATATCCTTTCACAGAAACCACAGGTTTGGAAGCTAATTATTGTTTTAATTGTGTTAATCTCTTAGCCCAAATCGAAAGTGTGGATTGAAATATAAAGTATATTTTTAATTCATAGACGTATTTCTGAATTCAAGATTGTTGTACTAGTTTGATGCTTAACATTTAAATGTGACAATGCACATATATTCTGTTGCTGGTTCTAGTTTTTTAATAAACGTCACATTGTTTAACCTGTTTTCCTAAATAAAAAATTAATCCAAAACCGAATTAAAATTTTTAAAGTAATCTTTTATATCAGAAGAATTCGAACTTCTTTGTTTATGTTTTTACCATTAATATCCATATTGTGCAACGTTTGTTTTTTTTTTAATTTCTCATAACATTATTCTTAATTAAAAATATACTTACGCAAACCATATCTTCTATAGGTATAAATAAAACATCTGTAATTAAATTTGGTTGGATATTTTCAGCAGTTGTGCTGTATTTCATGTTTAACATATTATTCAATTCTGAATCCTTACATTTATCTTTTCTAATACCATTCTGATCATATACCATTTCTTAAATCATTCTTTATTGACACTTTGAAGCCTTTCGCGATAGAGCAACTGTTTATTTGAGCTTGCCTTGAAACAATTATGTCGTCTATGAAATCATATAATTGTAATACTAAAAAATCGATAACTTAATAAAGTATCGTATTTGTGCTGTTATAAGTATTTTTCACTCATTTACTTATTCGATACCGTAGTATATAAAGCTAAGCTTACATTAAGCTTTTAGTTGTCCTTTAAAACACTTACGAACTTAGCTTACGAGAAAGTATATAAACAATTTTTCCAACAGTATTTCACGTACTCTATCATCAGAAGTTATTTGGGTGGAATGACGTTATTTAGACTATTTTCTCTGAAGTACCTACATGATTGTTGACTAAGGGTATCGTAAAGAAATTTTTATTATTGTGAAAATTCAAATAACGGTGGTAACGTTTCGGTAATGCATTAATCAAATTATGCGTCCTACCACTACTTTATATACATGTCAGAGTGCAATTGTCTTTGGATCGCTGGTCCGTGTGCAATAGTCTGCGGAACGCTGGCGCCATCTGTCTATCGGCGTGGGGCAGAGTCAATAAGTGACAGTCCGGCGGGTCTCTCGATAGTTTTCGGGTGACGGCCCACCGGTGCGGTCGACTATTGAAACTGTGGCGTTCCTAGTTATTATTAATAATGAGTTTGTAAATTGATACCGGCAACACTAACTGATTGAACATTATAATCTGAGTTAATTAATAAAGTGTTAGATTGCACCAACATTACCCATGAACACCCACAGTATAAGTAATTAAACCCTACGCCCCTATGCTTTATGCTTCTTCTCCCTTCTCTCTTATTCTCCGACATATATATTTAGAGAGAGTTAGAAAAAATCAATAAGAAGCAATCTAAATTCAACACAAAGAAAACACAATTGATATACCTACTTCCAAAATTAAGCATATACCAATACTCTTATATAAGAGTCGGTATATGCATTATGTGTTGGTATATACAATATTATAGAGAAAAACATTGATATTTTTTAAGATACTGTTGAGTATTGAAAACATGCTTATTTACTTATTTATATACTTGTATTACAACTCCTCATTTTATTGAATGAAAGTGACAGCTGTCACTATTATTTGTTGGCAACATTCCACCGTAAAAATGGCTCAAAGTTTAAATCTTCCGTGACTGTAACACTCTATTTTTTGCTGATGCTTATTCAAATTAGTAATGATTTCATAGACGACTTACAGACTTATAAATATTAAAATATCTGACTGTAAACACGTGATATGACATTGATTACATTTACTACTGAATACTATAGAGTGATTATTACATGCTTTCGGATATATCGATGATACCTACGCATAAACGGTAACTTTATTTCAGACATTTTTGTAATTTTAATGATTATATCACCGCATTTATCAACCTAGGGTATCGTGTTTTTTTGTAAATCATATAGCTGTTAAAACATAACGCTTAAACCATATAATTAGTACAAAAGGTTTTGATATTTTACGTTTGAAACACTGTTTTCCAAAATTAAGATTTTATACGTAGGCACCCTCGATATTATGCTCGACAAAAATCTACGTACATATATAACTTTAAAACTTCTTTTCTAGTGAAGGTGATCAGTAATTAAAGGTGTCTAACATCAACTAATTTGACAGAAATATCTTTAGCTAAAATATTGAATGATTAAACATTTTTTTACTGATTATATATGCCACAGATATATTCAGCTACACATAGATAATATTCAAAAACTGCTCTCTAATACAGGGGTTCAGGAATTCTGCTTACAGTACTATTTACTGAAATCCTATTTGAAGTTTCTATAAATGGTATTATAGAAGAACTTGTTTTGGCAACACATTTATAAGATATTGAATAATGAAAGGTTTATATAAATTAAAAGAATTAATCATTCCATTAAAACAAACGTGTTTATAAGGGAAGCTCATAAAAGTTTTAGTTAATGTAATAGGGATTTACTAGAATGTATGTAACCCATCTAATATGTGTAGAGACAATTTGTTGCTGACCTTTCAAGAAGAGTTTTCTTTAACATATTTAAAAATTTTATTTAAAGGTTCACATTGATTAAATTTATAAATAATTTTGTTAATGAAGTTGGGTTAATTATTGAATTCCTACTATTACTTCACAACGTCCCTATATATATAAACTTAGATAACACTTTTAGTTGATAGAGTTTATATTAGGAATTGACATTAAAAGTATGTTTTTTTTTTATAAAACTTGTTATATGAAGGAGAGTTTAGGAAATGTGTTGTTGAGAACGTGTAAATGTAAGATACTTTTTAATATTTCCAGTAAATTTTAGTGAAGATAAGAATATAATCCATTAATAGAAATTCCAATTAATTCTAAGTAAACAGTCATTTACTACGAGTTGTGTATATATCTTCTACCATCTAACATACAGATTGACATCAAAATTGAGATTAAATACTACTGTAGATATTATATTGATTCGATATCTCGAAATATTATATCGTTATAGCGTTAAAAACCATGTGTTTTATTTGTCATATACCAGGTTAAAGATTCAATATGAGAATATTTCATATCCGTGTAATATTTGCTCAATCAGTTTTAGTAATATTTGCTTTTATAATCAATTAGATGTTCATTATGTATCTTGAGACTGTTTGTTCTAAAATAATGTGTAATAACTGTAAATACATCGTACAATTGCAATTTAATTTAGTGACATGAAGTGTAGAGATAAGGGAAAAGAGTATATAAAGTGTAATACGTTATATATGAAAATTGGAAATAAATTGTTTTAAATTAAGATGTAGCTTACCGATTGAGGTCATCAAATATCTGATAATGAATGATAATTGATTTTTTAGATCACCGTTCAGGCAAATTTATATGTTTTTTTATTGTTGACTTTAATAATAGGCTATTACAATCTAAGATGGAAACGTGCTTATCAGGTTAGAGGTAATTTTTACTTCATGTCATTTCTAACAAGTATCGTACCAGAGCACAAATTTTTCTTAACTTTTTTATTGCTAAAATGCTGCCATTTCACTTGATCATAAATGGTGATACAGTCTAAGATGGTAATGCATTAACCTGATAAGAGATCCTCTTATGGTTTCCTACTGGCATCCTACTGGATTGCATTTTTTGACTGTGATAACTGGCCCGTTCAGGCTCTGATAAATATGAAAATACAATTTATTTACTTTACTTAAAATGCCCTGAAGGAAGTCGTATCTAGGATCTCTGCTAAACCTTATTTTGGTTATGCATATCGTCGCTTCAACCGATGGACGTCCACTGCTGGACATAGGTCTCACGAAATGATGCCCACAAGGCCCGATCTTGTGCCGCCTGGCTCCAGCGGCTACCGGCGATCCTCCTTATATCGCCGGTCCACCTTGTGGGGGGTCTCCCTACACTGCATCATCCGGTGCGGGGTCGCCATTCGAGCACTTTCCGACCCCAACGTCCATCGGTTCGTCGGACTATGTGCCCCGCCCATTGCCACTTCAGCTTCGCGATTCGTAGGGCTATGTCGGTGACTTTGGTTCTGCTACGGATCTCCTCTTTTCTGATTTGATCGCGTAGAGAAACTCCGAGCATAGACCTCTCTATCGCACGCTGAGTGACTCTGAGCTTCCGCATGAGGCCCACAGTCAGTGACCACGTCTCAGAACCGTGGGTCATCACTGGCAACACGCACTGATCGAAGACCTTGATTTTTAAGTATATTTACGTGTTACCTGGATTTTACTGTTAAAAAGCATTAAATAAACAATGGATAAACCACATTTAATGCTCCTTTATCTCTACACTGCATATGATATAGAATACTACAAGAATTTATATTAACTGCTACGAGTCATTTTCTGTTATAATCTGAGGTTTGTGTGTTTTCTTGCTTTGGTTTTTTTTTATAATAGTCGCATCATAATGTTGGATTTGTAAACAATGCGTATAACAGTAAAATATCTTAAATATGCCGTGTAAAAGGTAAGTCCGGTGCATATGGCGTTATAAAAGACACGCATATGTATAAATAGAATGTTTTATAGCTCGGTTAACACAAATATTATTATGGTCGAAATAAGTTTTCATAACAACATCATAAAAACTAAATTACATTTGGGTTTCGATATGGCGAAAAGATATGTAGTAGACACAAACGTATTCGAATAAAATTATTTGGGACTAGAATAGATTTGATATGTAAATGAGGTTACTTTATAGTATACATTACAAAAACTAAGCATTGACCTTATAAGAGTAGTAGAGCATGCGAAGCACAATCACGTTTTAATAATTCTCTGGTAACGCCAATGCTTAAGAAGGAGTATCATAACGTTTGGCACATATTTAGTCTCTAAGTAATATTTAAAGTAACCCAAGTGTATAAAACAATTTATATCAAGAATAAATGAAGTATTAACTTATATTAAACTTAAATACAATATAGGTAACAGGACTCAATTTGGCTACAATTTGTTTAGTTTACTTCGTGGTATGCCTTGTCCACTGAGAGCGTAGAGCGGTCATCATTTCGCTGCGGTTAGGGACCTTCTCACTAGTTGAGCGTGTAATCGGTGCGGCTGGTGCCAACGACTCTGTTCCAGGAACTTTCAAAGTTGTATTAGCAGTTGGTTCCTTCTTCTCCGGCTGCGGTTCCACAACAACAGAAGCACTTCCCGATGGACTTACAGGTACAATAAGCCTTACCCGGCCGTCATTTCCAGTTGCAGTCAAAGTTCCATTGTGTGACAACGGCATAATGTATGGTACTCCGTCTTCTGAACTTGAACTATCAGAAGATGAGTCATTAGATGATGAAGCTTGGCTGGTGCTGTATAGAGAATTCTGTGAGTGTCCTACACTCATGGCGTGAGCGCCAGCGCCAAATTCATTACTTGAACTTGCTTTCTCCACTATACCGTGTTGATGTAAGAGACTCGCCAAATCGGAGCTGCTGTAGTGATTAATCAAAGGTGGGATATCCGGGAATGCCTTACGATTTTGAAAGTAAGTTTTGTCATTAGCAGCATTTGCATCTGTGCCATTGGTAAAAGCCATGTCCTGGAATTTCGATATTAAGTAATTTTGGATCTGATCATTTGTCATCTTTCCAAAGTTTGGTGATGAGTTCGTATCGTTAGACTTGTCAGTAGCAACTGCTGGGGGACAGCAATTTGATAGATTTACATTGTTATTTTCAACGTTTTGATTCATATTGTTATTTTGGGTGATGAAATTGATAAGAGCGTCGGTGTTAAACGATTGGAAATTTCCGTTACAAGGCGGCATGTTGTCAGTTTTGACGGCATCATTCCCTCCAGGTTTCATCTGCGTGGGGCAGTTTACTATTAATTTCATAATGCTATCCAGTTCTAAAAGTACAAACTAAATACTATATTATATTAATACTATCACACATTTTTAAACAACTCAGGCACATTACAAAATACAGGCATTTTTGTTAATTTTAAAGTTGCAAAATTAAAACACATAACAAAGCATATAATGTCCAACAGGAAGATTAATACAAAACTAATAAGGTTACGTATTTAACAACAGGGGGTTTACAATAAAATATGCGTCTAATTAATACAAAATACAAAACAAAAACAACAAGCATTTGCGGCAGTTAAGAAAATTATAATATATAACCACATGAAGTAAAATTTAAAAAATGTATTTTATTCAGACTATTAAAAATACAAACATTAACTTGAAATAATCAACAACAACTCTTATTAAATATTTAGTATAGCATAAAACAAACGACAAAGACGGTTAAAGCAAACACGCAAATGAATCAGATGAAACATAGTTATACATCGAAATATTGGATACAGATAATATAAAAAAGAAATAGCAAAAACTATTAAAAATAGTGGAATAGGTAATAGCAATTTTCATTCAACACTGTGTCTTAAAACAAGAGAATACTTTATTAAAATTTAACTTAAATAACAAAAAATGTGCAGCTAAAATGGTTAAAAAATCCACTTTTTCGCGCCTAATTTAAAAAGAAAAAAATTAAAAAATTCAATGTCCGCAGGTATCAAAGGGAAACCATTACAAAATAAAATGGTATCTGAGACTTCCAAAATTCTACCCAACAAAAATTAAAAGCCCGCTACTTAAAGATATCAAAAGTATTTTGAATTAAAATATGACCTGGACTAGACTAGTTTGTGAATTAATTCATCTTTAAAATACATGCAAAAAATTGATTTGTCTATAAAGTCAGTGTACAGACAAAAATTTTATGTTATACCGTCATAAGACCAGATTGATAAAAAATTATAGTTGTAAGAAACAATGGAAACAGGCCGAACGTGCCTCTCTATCGCTTTCGATTGCCCGCTCGGCACAGGTAGAACGTGACGATGAGTTATGCTTTGCAGTGTGTGCATCCGGCAGCCATCGATTTATAAGACGTCATAACGTCAAAATGATTTGCAAATTATGTATGTAAATCCAATAAAATCTAGTTAATATAAATTATAGTTATATTTGAACAATGGATTGTTTATCCTCGAAACAAATGTATGAAGGCGAGGATAAATAGTAATAAATTAAAGTTAAAATTGGAATTTCGGATGGAGGTGGGATATATGTAGCTACAACACTAAACTCTGTCCTCTGATTTAGTTATCATTCTTTTTTTTTTGATTATCTCCCCTTGCGATTGTAAAGATATATTAACGTCAAATAGTAAGTTTAAAAAGCATATACACTTTTAGATGCAAATTAAACATGCTTGACATGCAACGACGAAACTGTAATACGTTATATTCTGTGTAGTATATTACGCACCTGTGGCAGCATTGTCAGTTGCTGAGCGCTGATTGGGCGACTGTTTCCCTTCTCCTTCTCTTGCAAGTGTGCGACGAGTGCAGCGATATGCTCTAACAATTCCTTATTGTGAACCAGCAGTTGGTGGGTACGTGCCTGTGAAAAAGGTTTTTCTTTTATCTATAAAAATATCTATTGGGCGCTTTTTACAAGAACAGTCCTATTACCCACCAATGTAGGCTATAGACCTACAAATATATTACAATATGATGCATATGTAATGTCTGTCAAAGACGGAAGGGTACAAAAAAAATGTTTTTTTTTCTTCTTAATGTCCTTAGCTGTTACGCCTAACAAGCCGTAGTGGCTTTTACTGCGGAACCGGGAGAGAGGGCGATCTCGTGGAGATGGGCGAGCAAGGGTTTCCTGTGAGAATGAACATCGGCTTGCAACAGAATGGAATTTAAACTCATAACTGGGCATGTGTGGAGGAATTTTGGATTAAACCAAAACGTATCCCCCAGGACGTGGGTGAAGTCCACGGCCGAGTAACATCAAAAATCGGGGATGGGGGGGAGAAAATTATTGAAATCATCCCCTAGGCAGTGAAAGTAATGACGAAAATATTTTCATGGAAAAATTGGCCTATGATATTTATATATGTCCACCTTTGTATCAAATTTCATTACAAATCAATCGGGTCCCAATAGCTTGATAACGTAACAGATAGATTTACTTTTTAGTTTAATATATTCATATATGAGTATGTACTAGTTCAAATATATTTCTTCTTTTTCTATCCTATATTATTCTCCAAATACCCATCTATCTCTGAATCAAACATTAGAAGTTCAACATTGAAGACACCAAAAGGTAACATACACAGTTACATTGACATTTAATATATTGGTGTAGATGAACGAAATTATACAATTCTCCATTCTTAATAAAGTCAAATCGTGACATCCAAGGTTTATAACTTATCTTGTAACAACGCCGGCTTATAAGTAGGTAGTTTTTATATTATAATTTGTATCGAAAACGTGTCAGAATTTCCGCTGAGCGGGCATTAGTCGCAAGTGTTCCCGTACGTGACATTTTTACAAAATTATATTTTTAAATCCATCATCCGTCTAAACGTATATTGCGAATAAGAACAAAATTGTTAACGACTTTATTACATTTATGACCTCGTATGACGTATAACATATGATAACACAATCCTCATGTCTCGGAATCATAGGAAAGAAGAAGGATTATTCCATCAGGTAAGATCTTAGTCAAGCGCTTGTCGTTTTTTCGGTGATTTTTGTTAAAAGTAGCAATTATTGAAATCTCACTGGCGGGTACAAATCGCCTGCTTTATAAGTTATAGGATTTTAGTTCCATTATGTAAATACTCCAGAATTGACTCCAAAATATGTAGGTTTCCTCACGATGCTTTTCTTAAGCGAAAAGCACAGAGTTGATTTTATCACGACAATTTTTGTTGGGTAGGGTTTAAATAGTCACAACCTCGTTGGGGCAGTGGTAGGAGCATTTACTTTCGCTAGCTAAGTTCCTGGGTTCAGTTCGCGACAGCACTGGTCTGACTAGTGGGTCTGAACTGGTGGGAGACTTAAGCCGCAAACCATAGGAGGTACGGAACTATAGGAGGTATATTACCTTTTATTTACGTAGTTCAGAGGAATTACAGCACCTAACCCAAGACCAACAGTGGTACTGAAAGCCAACGTCCAGTAGAGAAGAGGCACCAAAAGAACTAGAATTACAAGGTATTAAATATTTTCACTTGTAAATCTTACTTGAGCTTCGCATCTTGCTGCTTGTTCAGCAGCGAGCTGATCCCGCACCAACAGAAGTTGCGCGACAGCTGCCCTTGTTTGTTGTGCTTGTTGTTCGAGCCTCTCGTGGAGAAGTTGCAACTGGTGTTGAGCGCTCAGCGGAGTAGTTATATCTCCTTCAGGTGCTACAGCTGTTTCGACTTTAGTCACGCACTCTGGCAAATCTGGTAGATTGATGCTGGGCACCGGCTTTGGAAGCTGGAACAAAGATTAATTCAAATCTTAACACAAGGCTTATTTGGGTAACAGAATTTCAATGATAAAGTATTTATTACCGCACTACCTTTTGTACCAATGGCATGCTTTTAAGCGTCATATTTTAGTAGTTAGCAGCCTACAAACGTCTAAATGCAAGTTAACCGGTCATACAGAAAGACCGTCCGGGTTTATTTATATCATTATTTAACGTAAAGGAGTTACTTAGTGATTATGCCTCTCCCATAAAGTATATATACTAGCTGAAGCCGCGACTTCGTCTGCGTAGAATGTTTTTTTGGTAGCATTTTCATTAATTTAGGTAAATCGTTTTACAAAAAATAAGAAACTTACCCGCATTGCCATTTGAAGGTGGAATTTCCTAAAATTTACTTTTGATAGTTTCCATTATGTCAAAAATAATTTTTTGACCAAGTTTTATAAACCATAAAAGATCTAATTTCTCAATGTCAAGTTTGAATATTTTTAACGTGAAAATTGTTTTTTTTTTAATTAACCTCCGCGCAACCCCCCTTGTGAGTGAAATTTCGTAAAATCCTTTCTTAGCTGACATCTACTCGGCAAAAGGAATATTCCTACCAAATTTCAATTCTATACTTATGGTTTCAGAGATATCGTGATGAGTCAATAGATACCTGGATATCTCTTATATATAGATAGATAAAAAAATCTTACAAAATCACATATATTCTATTACAAAGAGCGAACTCTTCTGATTGTCATAAAAACGGTTACAAAGAGTTACCTTACGGGTAATACCACTAATAATTATACTTATCTGTAAAGGTAGACGTATATATACATACCGGCATATTTAGCGGAACATAAAAATTTAAAATAAAGGTTTGATATCAGTATCATAACCTTATAATTTACTGATATCAATTTTTTTTATGTTCCGCTAAATATGATGGTGTGTATAGTATATAGTTAGTTAGATATTTTTACGCGTAACAACTCTGCAAAATACAACGTTGTTGAAATAAAGCAAAATATTTTTTTTGGTGATGTAGACGGTCACTGAAAACAGATTTTCCCGTATTCCTACGTAATTGGGACATACAATAAAGGATTTCATTGTATAAATGTCATACACCCGGTTAGTAACAAGTTGTTTTTTACATTGTAATAAACTGAATATTTTTGATATTCAGTTTTATTATTATGAATAGAAAAAAGATAAAAAATTATACAGTAGAATGTTGGGTTATATATTTGCAGCAGCAAACTAATACTTATTTTATTTTTCATTTGTAATCATCTGAATGTATTGCAATGTAGATATATAATCTTGCACAATTTATATTATACTATACTTAATACCTTCTCGAGAGTAATTAGCTGAGAAATATTTATCAAAATATGATATATGAGATAGCAGCCTAAAGTATACAAGCAAACAAATATTATTTCTGATATATAGGATAGATTTAGGTGGAGGGATGCCAAGAAATATCCAGTCTACCAAATTGCAGTAAAGTAGCGTGGTGGATGCGCATAATAAATCTGACTTTAACTAGCAATCAATTGCACGGTTTAAGGAACAATGATATTATTATGATACACTACTAATTGTTTCTAACTGTGTCACGTTTTCACGTATTCCCAATCCTATGTCGTCGTCATCGTCGTCGCTTCAACCGATGGACGTCCAGCGGCTACGTGGAGTAACTCTGCTGAAGTCATCAAAAATCAAAATATTCTTTATTCAAGTAGGCTCAAAAAGCACTTTTGAATCGTCAGTAGTCTGTCCGTTGGTAACAAATCTACACCGGTTCGTAAAGTTGATTCCGCTGAGAAAAAGCCGGCAAGAAACTCAACGGTTACTCCTTTTAACATAGCTTTTTTTGTAGGTTACAATGTGTTTAGCTTTCATATGCAACTGAAATCATGTCCAAACATCTTTGTCGCTTAAATAATCTTCCACATTATAATATGCCTTTTTTATTAGGACATTTTTAACATACTTCTTAAAACTATGTGGAGACAAACCCAGAAGTGATTCAGGTATCTTATTAAATATGCGTATGCTCAACCCGACAAATGACTTCTGAACCTTTTTTACTCTAAAATATGGCATTACAAGTTTGTGTTTATTTCTTGTATTAAAATTATGTGTTTCGCTCCTTTTGCTGTATAAATGAATATTATCACGGATGTATAAAATGTTATTTAATATATATTGCGACGGTACTGTGAGAATAGATATTTCTTTGAATTTTTCTCTTAATGAAACGCGAGATCCCAATTGGTATATGGCACGTATTGCTCTTTTTTGTAAAATGAAGATAGTTTCAATGTCCGCCGCCTTCCCCCATAACAGTATGCCGTAACACATAATGCTATGAAAATAAGCGAAATACACCATTTTAGCAGTTTCAACATCAGTGTATTGCCTCACCTTCCTAACAGCAAATGCAGCTGAACTAAGTTTGCTTGCCAGAGTCTTAATATGGGCACCCCACTGAAGCCCTGAGTCTAACGTTATTCCTAAGAAGACTGTAGATTTAACTATATTTAGCGGACTATTATTTATTTTGATATTTTTACAGACTTCTTTTGCATTTGGCAACGCGAATTCAACGCACTTAGTCTTTGCCGAGTTCAACATCAAGTTATTAACAGAAAACCAACGTGAGACCTGTGACAGGGTACTATTTACATCGTCATAATTATCTACATTTCTGTCTACTTTAAACAGCAACGAAGTGTCGTCAGCAAATAGGACTATATCACATTTGTCTTTCACATGGTACGCCAAATCATTTACATATATTAAGAACAAAAAAGGGCCAAGGATTGAACCTTGTGGGACACCCATTTTTACAGGTGATCCTAACGACTCAACACCGTTTACAAAGACCTTTTGAATTCTATTTTGAAGATAAGAGCTTAACAAATTAAGTGCTCCATCCCTCACACCATAGTGACTAAGTTTAAGTAAAAGAGTGCTATGTTCTACACAATCAAAAGCCTTAGAAAGGTCGCAGAAAATTCCTAATGCATTTTGGGACTTTTCCCAAGCATCAAAAATGTGTCTCGAAAGAGACACGCCCGCATCAGTAGTATTGCGACCTTTTCTAAATCCATATTGTTCAGGATGAAACAGGCTATAGGCACTAAAATGTTCTAGTAGTTGTGTGAGTATAATTTTTTCAAAAACTTTACTTAGGGTTGGCAACACAGAAATGGGACGATAGTTATTAGGGTCAGATTTATCACCCGATTTAAACAAGGGGACAACTTTACTTTGTTTCATAAGATCAGGAAAAATGCCAGAGTCTATGCAATTATTGAAAAGGGTTGCTAAGTGCGGGCTAATACAGTCAATAATTGGAAGAACAACTTTAACTGACATTCCCCATATATCGCCTGTATTTTTTACATTTAAAGTTTTAAAAGTTTTAATAATATCAGTTGCCGAGATATGTTTGAATTTAAAGAGAACACAACACTCAGGAACATGATTCGAAAGCAGAGAATAGGCTTCTGTTGACGATGAATTTATTGTAGAAGTCATAGAAATTGCTTTGTCACAGAATAAATTTTGAAAAATATTAGCAATTTCCGTGTTTTCCGAAATTATGCAATTATTTATACACAATTCAATGCTGGTATCCCGTGGTTTTACTTTTCCAGCTTCATTTTTTATTATACTCCAAGTAGTTAAAATTTTATTCTTAGAATTTCTAATATTATTTTTAATATGCAAAGATTTCGCTAATATGCACACATTTTTAAAAATTTTAGAGTAATTTCTAACGTAGTTAATAAATTCGACACGATGATCATATTGCTTTATAGCATACAATTCATATAGTCGATTTCTACTTTTATATATCCCAACAGTTGCCCAATCTTTAAACGTGAAATTGTTATGGGGCCTGTGTGAGGTCCTCAACTTGAAAGTGCTCTTAAATTGGTTTTCTATAGTGTTAAAAATGTTACTATAATGCTTGTTAGGATCACCTGAATTCAGACAACGGTGGCTTAACTGATGCTGTACCTTCTCTTTGAAATTTTGAATTCTAAACTTATTTATAGGCCTAAATGTTACAGTACGATTTTCTCGTCTAACTTTATCAGCTATGGAAATCATCAACCCAGAGTGGTCTGACGTCAACTTATTAATTACTGATTTCCCCAATAATTTACAATTAGAAAAGATATTATCAATACATGTAGCTGAACTGCTTGTTACCCTTGTAGGTTCTAAAAACAAATTTGTCAAATCAAAAGATTTAAATAAATTTAGTAACCTAATACTATTTGGTGAGCTGTTCGATAGGTCTATATTAAAATCGCCGCAGACTAATACTTTTTTTTTACTTAAACATAACTTTTTTAAAACATCTTCCATTGAACATTCAAAGATACAGAAGTCACCTGTAGGAGGTCGATAAACACATAC